>PVIA01007530.1:0-82012 GCA_004024845.1 Tonatia bakeri
GGAATCCTTGGAGCATAAGCAGGGCTGGGTGCTACGAAGAAAAGCATTTTGAGATCATCTGTTTGCATTTAAGAGTATAACTGCTGCCATAAATTGTTCAAAATGATAAGCATAGGAAAGCAGAATGACAACGCAGTACAAGGGGATTTGTGTGGTAGCAAGGGGCTGTCTAAATAGGACTGGAGAACAGACATTTCATGCTTAGTATAGCTGGCTTGCTTTCACATGGCACCTTTCAGCTAGGCCAGTCTACTTGCTGCAGAACCCACAGGATTTCCTTCACTCCCAGCGTGAGGCAGTAGTGACTCCTGCTCCAGCGATTGCTTTGATAGCAGCAACCAATACACTGGGTGTGGATGTCTTTGCCAGTTGGCTGTTGTCATACTTGTCTATAGGTCCTTCTGGACGAGTGGTCTTCCACTCTGCTTTAAAAGGATTGTGAGACTGTAGACTTTACCATTTTTAATCTGGTATCTAAAATTACTAAGTTTAAGTGGAAAGGATATAGTTTCTGCTATGTTCTAAGTATTTCCTATTTATGATTCTGCCCTTGATTGTACTGTTAGTCCCGACATAATAGACTGCTTTTAAATGACATTCTTGTTTGAGCACTCTGTCATCTTGATACAATGATCATTGAAGTGATCCACGTGTCCTGCTTCCCATTATCCCTGCCACACTGTTCCTTTGCAGGCTTTGTTACGGACTTTGCACTTAACTCTTAGCTTGGACATTCCCCTCCAGATACCTACATGATTTAATCATGTTTCAGTTTTTGTACGAGTGTCACATCAAAATAGCTTTTTTTCACTGCATATTTTATTTCCCTGGGTGAATTTTCCTAATAGAAGACTAGTGGAGGCATATGGGATCTTATTAGAATCACAGATCTGAGACCCCCCCCAACTCCCGCCCCAGGAAGGCAGGGGTTTGAAGATGTTTGGTTCATTTATGCCCGTTCACCTGAAATAGTAACCTTGTATATGAAAGGTATTTGATGTCTTGTATAAACAAGTGGCAATGCCCATGGTGAGTGCTAGAATGAGGCAGACTCAGTGGCAGTTAAACAGCAAAAGAGAAAGCCATTGGTCTGCTACTATCTATGGGACTTAAGGTCTCAGCATCATCGTCCAGTACATGATCAAGTAGTCTGATAGAGTTGGTAAGGAGAGAGAAAATGGAACGGTCAAGAAAATCAGACCTTTTTCTGTGTTGTGTGGCAATGTAATGGTGATGTTGGAAGTAAATGGTGAATTCAACTCTTAAAATATTGAGCACCTTACATTCGGATCACCAGGGCGCACTAAGCCACGGGAGGAAGGTAAATGAGAGGCTGGGCTTAGTGTGTGGAGTGGAGGACTTCGTTGCCTGAGTGAAGTGAGTATCTCGTAAGTTTTCTCGATTCAAATCCCCGGTTTTTGGTTATCAAACAACTTGGTTTTAAAGTACCAGTGCTGGCCAGAACACTATCTGGCATTTAAACCTGTCTTCACCCCCAACGGAAGGTTTTAGGAATGCAAGAAGTTCCACACGTACCATGACTTGAGTAAGTTTTGAGTTGTGTCTTTGGTGTCCTGGGACAAAGATCAGTAAAACTAGAACGTTTGGGCAATATTTGTGTTGTAAGAAAAAGATTATGGTAAAGGAAAACCAGCTACCTCCTCAGAATAATTTTAGGAAACAACAGAGGAATTGGACCAGCAACTGACAGTTTCAGAACTACATTGTGCTTGTGATGTTCATCTCATTTGTGGGCCCAGGAAAATGTAAACTCCCACTTGAAGACTGTTCTAAGTTACCACAAGGCACTTGGTTAATTGGTTGAAAATTTTAAAGAACTACTTGAACTTCTTAGTGAAGTTTAAGAGGAAAACTTAACTAATTTCAAGTACCAGTTTCTTCCATTGTTTTCAGCTTTATTTTAGCAAGATAATGTGTCAAAGCAATCCCCAGTTTCATGCCCAGCAAAAAAACAATTCATTTTTTCCCCCTTCAAAGTTAGTTTCAGCTTCACTCTTGGACAAGTTTAGGTCTCACACCTATTCGAACTAGCCTGAGTGAAGATCATGTTC
Source organism: Tonatia bakeri (assembly GCA_004024845.1). Classification (NCBI taxonomy): domain Eukaryota; kingdom Metazoa; phylum Chordata; class Mammalia; order Chiroptera; family Phyllostomidae; genus Tonatia; species Tonatia bakeri. The sequence goes on from PVIA01007530.1 coordinate 2,073, forward strand.
AGGCCTGATCCTCATGTACCATGTGTATCAGTAACGGACAAAGTCAGCTTTTTTCCCCAGAAGCACACAGGATGTCTAGGTGATGGAGTGGATAGGGGAAAGATAATTGGGAGTGCAAAACTAGTGGTTGGGGTATACGTCTTGGCTGGCCCCCAACAGCATAATTTCAGAAGAGGAAAGGGGTGGGAGGAGGGTAGGGAGAATCTTAACAGGCTTGTGATGCTCTTCACCTGCACCTGACATGGATTTAGCAGTTTCTGGGGCTCAGCTTAAATGTCATTTCCTTAAAGAGGCCTCCAACTACCCTGTTGGAGTCCTCATCTCTGCCATTTGTTGACTTGAAGCACAGCAGAGATTTTCCTCCAGTTCCCCGAGGTGAGGAGTCTTGACACTGGTGACACCAGGTTCAAATTAAGGTGTCAGCAGGACATTTCTAGAGGCTCTAGGGGCAGATGCATTGCCTTTTCCAGTTTTTTAGAGACCACCACATTCCCTAACTCCTGGCCCCTGTCTCCATCTTTAGATCCAGCAACAGTGGGTCTGGTCTGCATACCGCACTGCTCTGAACTCGGCCAGCTCAACTTTCACGGCCTCCCTCTTCCACTTGAAGGATGCCTGGGATTCCATGGAGCCCACCCAGATATCCCAGACTAACCTTATTTTAGGGTCAGTCGATTAGCAGCCTTAGTTCCCTCTGCTATCTTAATTCCCCTTTACCATATAAACTATTCTGTTTGCAGAAATTAGAATAGAGGTTGGGGGAGGCAGGTTATTCTGTCAGCCACACCACTTCTGGAATCAATGTTGATTTAGGCCATTGTGTCCCAGGTCTGCATTGCTACTTGGGATTTTATTCAGACTAAGCTTAAGTAAGATTAAGAAAAATACTTTTTTAACCATCCTGTGAGAAGAAATAGAACAAACTCCCAGATTAACTTGAGTTTTCCCCTGCATTACTTACATGCCAATTTATATAAGTTAAAAGAATAATTATTCATAAATACCATAACCAATTGTCATCTTTGAGCAAAACATTTTCTCTGATGGGAAAGCCTCATAGTAATTTAAACCTATTCCAGAAAAAAACTTGTAGAACTACATCAGTCAACTAGCAGGTTATTTAAAGAAAAGCATGGGAAGCCATGAAATAAGTGTTAGCCACTTAAACATGTAAACATTAAAGAACTACTTTTAGAAGTGAAGTTTAAGAATGGGAATGAAGTTTAAGAGGAGAAGGGGCCTTTGGAGACAGGTAAAAGGTAAGTGAGCAACTTACTCTTTGCTTTGTTACAGGACCAAAACTTTGTTTTTATTTCAAAGCAGCCACTAGCAAAATAAAACACTAAACTTTGAAATCACTAGGAAAAGAGCTGAGGAAACAACCACAGAACAAAAGATAAGAAAGGAGGAAATGAGCATTTTAATGGCAATTCAGCACAAAATATTTAAGTAATTTATGTTTAACTTAAACAGTTATACTTAGATTTCATGACCTGCAAGGCTTGGTTGTTTGTAGCCATTGGAATTACAGGCAGGTGGTGGTTTGGCCATGTCCAAAGATAAGTCTTGGCCCATACCTGATGCTTTCTGCCCAGCAATAATTAATTAAATGTTAGTTAATTAAATATTTATTTAATGAATTGAAGATCACCCCTAAATATTATTTTACAATGTGTGTATTCTCTGATGCACTACAGGAGGTATTTACACACCACCCTTGCATATCTTATGCCAAATTTTGTCTGGACATTGATGCTGAAAATTATGCTTGCTTTGATGGAAAGGATAGAAAAGACTAAGCGGCAGTGGACATAAAGCTCCCTGTGCACAATTGTATGTGGTGTGTAAGGGAGATGGGAGTGGCTTCCTGGAGTGGGGCATTGATCTGGTGGGTTCTGGGAGCTTTACTAGAGGGTCCTATGGTGATAAAAAGAGTTCAGGACACATATCAGGCAGAACTCCGCCAGTTTTCCTGCTTTGTTAGCTTGGGAAATGGGTCCGTGATCTCAGAGCCACCGTCTTGTCTGCTCTACTTTTGGGCCCTTGTTCTCCAGCAGATTGCTGTAATCATCGGAAAGAAAGATGGTTTGTAAACTGACAGAATATTTGATAGCATCCAGGCATAGCCCTATACTAAAGGCTGTGTGTCCTCAAGGACATTGCAGGTGATCTTGAGATGTCTCATATGAGTAAATTAGAATTAATAAAATGGAGCAACTAACAGCAGATGAGAAGCTCAGAAAGTTAGTGCCACTGGAGTTCAGAGGGGAAATGTTTAATACAGTATGTGCATTTGGCACGCATAACGCACAGGTAATTAGATGGGCAGGTTTTAACTCAAATCTAATTTAGTATACATAAATGCTGTAAGTTTTTTACTGATTTGGTCATGGTATGTTGATCCTTGCTTAATATGAGGAAACTAATATTTTACACATTTTTCCAGCTAAAAATGGAATGTGCAGTTTAGTACCAAGTGAAACAATTCAGCCATAGTTAATATTACCGTCAGAGAATAAATTCCTGGTTTCCTTGTTTTAATAGAATTTGAGGCATTTCATTGCTACAGCAATGTTTTGCTTTCTTAAAATGGTGATCAAATATTGAAATATCAAAGACCTTAAACACACTGTTTATTCATTTAAAGACTTATTCATAGGAGGTCTGTCTCCAGAAGGATAACATGCAAAAATAATTTTTACTTTTTTGTATAGGGTTATTACTTTGCATTCATTTGATTTATAAGGAAAAATTAAGGAACATTTATACAGTTATGTAATTCAATTTCAAATTACAGGTTTCTTACACATATCCAGTTCTGGATAATGATAGGATCTAGAGTAAGGAAACACTGATGAACCTTTAAAAAATTACCAGGAAAACACTAAAGTGGTAGTTCAATAATTCAGTGAGGTTACAGTGCAGAATTAAATAAGCATATTCAATAATGCCATTATTTTAAATGGCTGATAATGACTTAGCTATGGCCTTTGCCCACCTCTTTTTAATGCGACACTAGCAAAGCAGAGAACACACTCCTAAGATGCTGAAGAAACTTTTGAGATTAATGGTTGATTTTTACACTTTAACCATGTTTTAAAGTGTTGCTGACTCTGTTTTGTCTTAAACTCATCGAATAATTGGTCCAAGTTTGAGGAAATCAATCTCTACTGAATAGTTAACCATAAAGTATATTTGTATTAGCAAACAAAATGCTTTCAAAATATTTCACTTTTGAAACTGTTTGAGTTTTTTATGTTGACCCAGAGACTTTGCTTGCAAAGGTAAACTGAAGTGGAGTTAAGCAATTGCCTGGCAAGTTGATCGCTGAGATGCCCATACAGGATAAAATGAATCAACTGATTTTTAGAAAAGTTGCTTATGACTGCAGACCTTTATACCCTTTCTACATTTTTAGGAGTTTTCACTTGCTCCAGGAATTGTTGGAGTTAGAGTTTATTTTCCTTCCCTCCTTCCTTTCTTTTTTTCTTCTTTCCCCTTCCTTTTTTCTCTCCTTTTCCTTCTCTACTTTCTTCTCTTTTTTTATTCTCCCTTCCTTCTGTTTATCTGTTTATTATTCATCATTCACCAGCGGTATGCACATGGTTAAGAATTTTAGCTAGTAAATATTACCTATATATATAATTCTAAGTACTTGTGGACCTATCAAGGTAATTAGAATATATTTTTAGTTTTAATTGGATGTTTTACATTCATATGGAAAACTCAGAGGCAAAAGTAAAACAATAGTACAAGATGTCTTCAGAAGGTATCCAGCCATGTAATATGAAAAATACAGACAGTTATTGAAGAATAAACAAGAAACATTGTACATAAGACAATGATGCCTCGGCCCCCTTCAAAGCAGGCACCTTGGGACCTCACACAGTTTTCCCAATTGCCATCAGCTGCCCCATTGTGTTTTCTAGAATCTCATCGACAGTCTGAATCTCTTCCCTTTCAAAGGTGATTTTAGTTTTGGGAAAAGCCAGAAGTCACAGGGCACCAATGTGGCCTGTAGGGGGACTGAGTCTCCTGGGTAATTGATGTTTAGCCAAAAAACTCGGCATGAAATGTGATGCATGAGTGGGAGCACTATTGTGATGAAGGTGCCAGTCATCAGTTTCCCATAGCTGCAGCCTTCTGAATCATCTGAATAGTTTTTGCAAAGGAATGTTCAAGCTTGATGCAAAATTTGATGCAGATTTCTTACTTGACTTGCTCAGTCATTTTGAATGTGATGGCCACACAGTACACATGTGCACTCCATGGCATCTACCACCCCCACTGACTAGTACATTGAAGTCATCATGGTTCACTCATGTGCATTCCAGTCCACTCTCCTTGGCTGCCAGGTTACATCATCAATATCGCACAAAGTATTCTCATACTATTAACAATGGTTGGACTTTTTCCAGACAGACCTTGTATATTTTGAAACGTGAATACCCAAATTATTTTCTACTGGATTCACTAACTTAGTACCACCTGAATTAACTGCCTCTCTCTTGAACCGTAATTGTGACAGCATTTCATGTTTCCTAGTCATCCCAACTCCAAAGGGCCTGGAATTTGCATGGTGTCCAGTCTGTCCTAATGCTATCTTTGAGAGTTAAACATCTTCCAAAGGTTTTTTAATCTCAAGGAGCCATGTCCAATGAACACTGAGTTTAAAAGACTGCATAATGATGTCAAAGAAAAGCTTCTTGTCTGTCAAGACCGGGAAAGATTTCCTGGAATGTAGACAGCTAGGGTTGGAGGGGAGCAGAGTCCAGAAATATCATGGCTCTTGTCTTTTGTGGGGGTTGGGCACAGAAGTTTCTAAAACTCACAGTTATGTTGGGAGTTCAACGGCCAGCTTCATCAGCTCACTTAGGTGACAGGAGTGAGACTCACCAGAGACAAGACCAGATTTCTTGCCACTCGCTGTGGCACAGAAGAGGTAGAATGGTTTTAGTGTTTTTAAGGAGGAATGGAGTGTCAAAGGGTGCCCGTAGGCCCGAACGAGTCATGGTAGAAAAGGCCTTCCGTCTGGAACAGGAGACAACTCAGCCCTGATGCACACGGCCTGATATATGGAGACCAGTGTGGAAAAAGCTTTTCCCCACCTGCAGTTTGTGGCTGAAGTGTGTACTAGGTGTTGGACACCGAGTATATTAAGAAAGCATTATGGGGAAAGTCTGACCTAGAATCATTTAGTGTGTAGCAAGTGAATTAGAAAAGAGGAGGTGGTTATTACAGAAGGAATGAGATGGGATTTGGAAATGGTCTGTGGCCAACAGGAGCTGTAACTTCTGAGCCCACAGTACGGTAAGAGGAGCCCATGACTGATCCCCACTGATGGGATAAAAATAGATACTGCTAAAATCCAGCAGCCCACTTATTCTTTGGAACCTTGACCCCCACAGCAAGAGAATGTCTTTTACAACTGCCCCAATGCTTACTCATCATTAAGTAATTCTAGTACCTATCTGGAAGAACAAACTGGTGAGATGAGAAAAAGTTGAACAACATGGGAAATATATGAAGTACTAAATGTTTTTTGCAGCTAACACTTATCAAATGAGGTACTAGCAATGATCAAGATAAATCAAAAGAATGGAATAGTCCTGCACTAGGTGTTATATATCAGAACCCCAAAATATATAAGAAAATGTCAGAGCCAAAATTAAAATAAAAATACTACGCTAAAGAAAATGTTTGAAACGAATGTGTGGAATAGAATCACTATTCTTAATATGAAAAGCACTCATCATCAGCCCTGGCTGGTGTGGCTCAGTTGGTCATCTTCTGACCGAAAGGTTGCAGTTTGACTTCGTGGTCAGGGCACATGCTTAGGCTGCGGGTTCCGTCATGGTGCAGGTGTGGTCTGTGTGGGCACAGGAGGCGACCAGTCCATGCTTCTGTCCCACATGGATTTTTCTCTCTGAAAGCAATGGGGGGGAAAAAAAGCAAACAAACAAACAAAAAAAAACCCTTGGGTGAGGATTAAAAAAAAACAATCATAATAAAAGAAGTTACAAAGTTCTCTGAGAAATGAACAGGTAAAATGTAGATGTTGATAATTCAAGAAGAATTTAAAAACAAGTGACAGATAAATATAGTGTGCGCTGGTTTAGAGAAATGGCAGAATTGGTGTCAGGCACATGCAGTACTGGGACTTATTTGTAAGACCCTATACCCATGGATTTTTACCAGGTAGTAAAAGGAACATTTCTAGAAAGTTCTTAATATACATAACTACATCTTCTATTTGCTTTTGTGGCAGATACTGCTTATTTCACCCCAATTTCTTTGCTGCCCGTCCCCTGTCTAGAAACAGGATCAGCAATGCTATATGCAGCACGTGGCTACCCAGCCATGGGGAGAGACAACTGGCTCCTTTGCAGCAGGGTGGCAGTGGGACTAAATGCTTCTGTTGAGAAGTAAACGTAACAGATACATGCAATTTTCACATCACTTCCTTTAAAGTGATGTGCAGTACTTACCTTCCTCTGTCTCTCTTCCCCGTCCTTTGGGATGAAATATGGAACTGGTGTTGCATCCACTTCGACTATGCAGAGAGGTAGAGTGGAACTCCAGGGGTTCGGAGCAACAGGGCGAAAGGAGTCTGGATCCCTAGGTGACCAGGTGACCACTTCGAGCAGAGGCTTATACCTTAACTGGGGTTGCCCTGATGCTAAGGCCTCAGACAAAGACCTGCACTGAAGTGGCTTGTTTCAGAGCTGACCCCAAAAGCAGGAATAAGGGAGAGGAACATGAAACAGAAAAGAAGTTGTCCAATTGGCCACTACTAAAATTAGCTGAAATCTTTTGAGGAACCTTATAAAATCCATTCCAAACTTCTGCCCAGAGAATGATTTTTCCTGTTGGTTCTCATCACCTACTGACTAAAATGTTTATTTCCCTCTGAGTGTTAATCACCCCACTCTTATGAATAGCACAGATCCGCTTATCTACTGAATTCCCGTGGGCAGAAATTGAGAGATACTGCACAGGTACCAGGTGAGGCATTGTGTGCATGCTCTGTACAGCTGGTCTGCATAGATCTGCTTGCCTCAGAAGTGGCTGGAGTAAGAGGTGTGATCCAGAAGATTTTAAATGGTGTGCACAAGATGTCCAACACAGCAACCTTTTATACCACTCAGGTCTGCTTGTGTCCTGCATTAATACCAATCCATCACAGAGTTCCTTCGAGGTTATGGCTGGCCACCATCTCAGCAAGCACCTGTTGTGAGAAGTTTACTGGAATAATTTACAGTCCTGTTACTGCAGCCAGTTCTAACTCAACCCCGAAGTGCCCTCTCTGCAATTCAGTGAGTGATGCTGATGTTCTCCAACAAGGTCTGGACCTCGGGTCTTGGGTACAGGGGGCTTCTTCACTGGGCCTTCATTTCAGCCCAGTGGCTGCTCCTCATTTTATTTGCTATTCCCTTCACTTCTTACTAGTTAATTCCACATTCTTCCAAATCCCAGTTTACTTAGTGATTCTTTATATTAAAATGTCCTTACACAAATGACTGCATGGTTTCTCTCTCCTGTCTGGACCTAGACTGATACAAGAGGACGCCACAAGAGATGACAGAGAAGAGTGAACCTCCCAGAGGGTAAGACCCATGGCTGTGGGGAGCAGGGGCCCAGCAAGTTCCTCCAGGGTCAGAACCAGAACCTAACCAAGGAATTTCCTTTATGCCTGGGAAGGAAATTTCCACAATTCCTGCCAAATGGAATATAGTGATTGCTGTTTTTCCCATTCTTTATTTTCAGTATGGTCGTTTTTACTGCACCTCTTTGTCCTCCTTCACCATTTCGTATGGAGAAGTATGGGAGTACAAGTAACTTGTCTGTTAGACAATAAATTGCTAGTCCTTGAAAAGCCACCTCCAGATCACAGTGAAAGAAATAGCATTACTCGGACATCCTGTATTTGAATTGGGAACAATAACTGGACAAACTTTAAGTTTCAACCCTTGGGAAGGGCCTGTGTCTTCTGTGTAGGGAGACTGGCACATGTGGATCCTTGGGAGCTAGAAGCCAAAGGCAGAGACTTTTTTTTAATTGAATTTATTGGGGTGACATTGGTTAATACAATTATATAGGTTTCAGGGTTACAATTCTATAATAAAACATCTGTATATTGTATTGCGTGTTCACCACCCCAAATTGTGTCTCTTTCCATCACCACTTATCCTCTTTTACTGTCTCCCACTGCCCCCACCCCTATTTTCCTCTGCCAATCACCAAACTATTATCTGTTTATGAGTTTTGGGTTTTTTTTCTTAAAACCCTTTGCTTTTTTCACCCAGCCCTACCACCCCTCCCCTCCAACAGTTGCGACTCTATTCTCTGTATCTATGAGTCTGTTTCTATTTTGTTTGTTTGTTAGTTTATTTTGTTCATTAGATTCCACATATAAGTGAAATCATATGGTATTATCATTCTGTGGCTTATTTCACTTAGCATAATACTCTCCAGGTCCTTCCATGCTATCACAAAAGGTAAGATTTCCTTCTTTTTTACAGCTGAACTCTGCAACAAACACAGGGGTGCATATATTCTTTCTAATTAGTGTTTCAGGTTTCTTCGGGTAAATTCACAGAAGTGGAATCACTGCATCATAAGGCAGTCTCATTTTCAATATTGTGAGGTAACTCCATGCTGCCTTCCATGGTGGCTGCACCAATCTCACAGGCACAGACTTCTGTTTTTCAGTGTTCTTTCCCTATTTTCCTTTCCATAATAAAATTTGAATTTTTGGCAAGTACTTGTCCAGCCAGAGACTATATTTTTCCAGTCTCTTTTGCAGATATATAAAGCTGGATATATGCAACATACCAGTCTTGCTCTTAACGCAATTAGGTGTATGCTCTTTGTCTCTCTGTTGCTTAGCCTTGAATAAAGACAACAGAGCCAGTTTTGAATATGTAGTCAAAGGGAAACTCTTAAGGGCTTTGAAGAGCCCCACATAGAAAATCTGGGTTTCTGTCTGATTCCCCTTATTAAGCAGAGTTTCCTGCTTGCCTTGGATTGCCTGCCTACTTCTGGACTGATGTGAGAGAAAAATAAAAATTCTTTGTGTTTGTGAGCTAATGTATTCTTGATCTCTTTGTTACAATAGCTTAGCTCATTCCCTAATTAACACAGTTTTATTTCTCATATTCTTTTCACATTAAATATGTTATTTTCCTCCTATCATGGAACTTTTACAGCATTTCTTTCCCTTGAGTCTACCACTCCCATATTTTGCAGAGAGCAGTTTGCAGAAAATTTTGGCCTCATCCCATTACTCTTTCCTGTCACCGCCTGCAGGCAGAGCCCATAATGTAAATATAAAACTGTGTTCAGTGTAGGTTCCCCTGAGTATGTAATTATAACGCATTCCAGGGTGCCCCTAAATAAGACGTATCTGTTTCTCCAACTGAAGGTTGATTTTGGTGCCACTCACACAGTAAGGTGGAGGCAGAGACAACAGCTGTGGTAACCAACGCTAAATGAGGCAGACCGCAAATATAAAACACTATTCGTTTTCATTGCTGATGCTCTGGGGAGGATTCAGATAATCTGGAGGCCCCGAGGGTGGGACAGGAGAATTCTATTTATGTTGGAGGTCTGCAGAATATTTCACAATGAAATAGTATTTCTGTTCATCTTCAAAAGCACTAAGTGACTTAATTCTGTTTTATGCTGAAAATTAAGTGATGATTATAAAAAAGTCAGTATTTTCTATTATCAAATCACAATACTAACCAAAGTGTAGATATTGATTTTAGTTATTATATAATCTATAACAACTAAATGTCTATGTACACATATGAAAATTATTTAATATATAAATACATTAAAATCTATTCAAAATATACAAGGTCTGGCAGAAGGCAGGCCTGCTTGAGTGTGGTTGGTGGGGTAATAATATGGGTGTAATAATTTATAGTTTTAATTTGAACATTTCCCCTAACATGTCATATGGTGTGCTTGAGTGTGATATTGTTATGTTACAGAATGGCATGTTTATGATTTTGGAATAAAACATTTTGTAATAAAAAGGGGGGTATTATTTGTGCTGGGCCCTGTATATATATATATATATATATATATATATGCAAAGTCTTTAAAACATACACACAAAAGCAAGCGCTGTAAAAGCGATGGATTGTTGATGGCCAACTCCTACTGGTCACATTCAGATGCACAGAGTTCAACAAGCTACTACGAAGTGAAGTTCCGTACATGCATATCTAGATCAGTTCCTAATCTACTTCACAAATACATACATAGTGTATTCTGAGTGGATTTTAAACTTATCGCAAGAACTTTGGATATTAACCCTTTAAATAGGAGAAAGTTGTAAATCATTTAATAAAAATATTGAAGTAATTAAAAATAAATGTTTTCAATTTCGAAATTAAAACATATTTAATTGCTGACCATAAGTTAATGCCTTCGAAAATAAAATTTTATTCCATTTTTACTTAAATCTGTAGTGCTTTAAAACCAGCATTATGGTTTTACATGCCATACATATGCTCAACCATAATATTGTTTAACTATCAAGTAAAAAGTGTTCTTTGGTGTGCTAAAGTCATCTCACATGGCCTACGTAGCGCACTGGTTAATGATTGATGTAGCATTTCAGTATACAAAATTCTCCTAGTAATCAGGGCATCACTGAAATATGAAAATCTGCTATACTTAAAAATCTCATTGTGGCAAAAGTGTGTTCATGCCCTATCAGCCAGGGTTGGTGGTGATAATAGGTATGTCTCTTCCATTGCTATAAGATACTAAAGTTTTTGAGCAAAACAATAAATCCTAGAGCACATTTTATACAGAAGAGTGACTCAAAACAATCTGCTGTTTTTCATTAGGTTAACTTCACTATGTAAGCTACTCCAACCTCACATTTACCACCATTGAAGAGATAAATGCAAACAGCAGAGGCTGCCAATGAATTGTATCTTGCAAATTAAGTATGTTCAGTAACAATTGTGTTATTAAAAAAATTTTTATGTCCAACTTTTTAGGAATGTTTCCTTTGCCTGAAACTATTGAATAGTATACTTTACAATTATCTCTGAGGTAAGAAAACAGTGGTCAACCTAACATTGAACAATATTTTAGGTTGTTATGTTTGTGCATATCTGTAAATCGCCAGTTTGAAAGCAAGAACTCTCAATAATTCAAATGATGTTTCTTGGATAATAAAACGGGAAAGCCAGATCATTCTACAAAATACAGTACACCATTTTTATTGACTACGACAATCTTTCTGAAGGGCAGTGGATTTGGCTTTGGAGACAGTATGATAGAATTCTTTTATCATCCAGTGTCTTGGATTACTATCTGCTTACAAATGTGGTTATGAACCAAAATGCTGGATGGAGTCCAGCTTCAACCCCATTTAATTCTTGGAGTTCTGCCCAGATCAAATGTGCTTGGTAAGCTGGGACAATATGCATGCTTTTCACAGACCAAAGCTGAGTAATGAAACCTCAGTACTCCACTAAACCCTCTCCAGTTGTTCTGAGTGCAGTGGGGAGTCCCAGCACGGCCACTGGAGTAGGTATGTGCGCAGAAGGCCCTGGATGTTCCGTCAACCCCCTGCTTTCCCAGGGTGCCGAAAGGGGTCTGCTCCACCACCTTTGGAGATGTATTCATTTTCTGTTGCTGTGTAACAGATCACCACAAATTAAGCAGTTTATAACAACACTCATGTATTAGTTCACAGTTCTGTAGGTTAGGAGTCCAGGCACAGCGTGGCTGGGTTGTGCTCAGGCTAACATCAGGGTGTCAGCCGGTCACCTTCCCACTGGGATTGAATGAATGTCTTTGTCCTAGCTCATTCTTGTTATTGGAAGAATTCATCTCTTTGCTGTCTTGGGGACTGACACCCCTGTTCCCTTGCTGGTTGTCAGTTGGAAACAGCTCTAACTCCTAAAGGCTGGTCCTGGTTCCTTCCCATGAGGTCTTCCCTATCTCAGCAATGGAGAACTGTCCTACAAATCTCTTCAACTTCCTCTTCTGTGAGCAGCCAGAGAAAATTGCCTGGTTTCAAAGGGCTGGAGTGATTGGCTCAGGTCCTCCAAGGTGATCTGCCCATCTCAAGGTTAATGGTGTCATAACACCACCCAATCATAGGAGTGAAAAAGCACAGCCTGGGGGCTATGCAGGGTGTGTACACCAGGGACGGGGGACACTGGGGGACATCTTAGAATCCTGCCTGCCATACGGGCTTCTGCCACTTTCACTTTCAGCTCTACAGGGTTGCTTTTACTTCACACCCAAGCCTTTTTCTTTTTCTTTTTTTTCTTCCCCAAAAGGAACTCAGAAAAAAACAAATTGTCACAAAATTAGTCTACATGTAATAAAATATACATGAAAGATGTGTACTCCTGAGCTTGCAAACATGTTTCAAGGTGACATCAAATAAGCTTAGGTGCTATTCATCATTCTCATTGCAAATGCAGTTCCAACTAGACCATTACTTTATGGTGAGGCGCTCTTGTGACACTAGAGTAGCTGACAATATGGTTATAATAATGAAGACACTATTAATTCAATTAGGTTTCTTTCTAATTAATGGCAGGCCTACTGTGGAAACAAGTAGCAGGTTTATTTCAATATGAATTCTATTTTATTTATGATGTTCTTTCTACAAATTAAATGTATTTTTTAAGCTGTGTGAGATAGTATGCAAACAGTGAACAATTAAAGTAATTATTGGTGATTTGGTTGTGTCAACTTATCCTGAAATGCATATAGCCCGCTCTGTGTCTGATAATTAATTGGATTCTTCTCTTTTTTTTTTTTAAGGTTAAAATATATATATATATATATATATATATATATATATATATATATATATAATTTTAGGTTTATTTTAAACACAGTTGTAATCATGTATATATTTATACAGTGAGATTTTCATTTACCATTAAAACACTTTCATTTTTCATACTATTTATAAACATACTTTTTTAAGCATTAAATCATTCATTATTTCATAGCGGAATTCTATAACTGGAAACATTAAGGTTGAGATTTTTTTATTGTGGTAAGAACACTTAATATGGGAAATATCCACTTTTTTTATTAATTGGATTCTTATAATAACTAATTTTCAGTCAAAAGCTTTGATTTATCAAAGTACAGGTGGAAAGGTACTTATAAAGAATATAAATAAGTCTGCTTAAGAGGTGCTTACTAATATTGAAATTTATTGCTTAATATCAAATGGCTAATTTCCAAATAGGATAAAGACAATGATGGAAAATAAAATATGCAATGGTTTAGTGAAAATGTAATGGTGTAGAAAACTATGTGATGGTATAGTGACAAAAAAAAATGAAGAGTTAGACACTGGAAAAGCTACCTAACTTACCCTGAGTCTCTTTTTTTTCACTATAAAAGCAGGATGATCTTCCAACTTTATTGAGAAGTGAGAGTTAAATTACTTCTCAAATATATAGCCTATAGTGAATATGCGATAAATACTTCCCTTCTCTGAAGTGAACAAGCTAATTTAATCAATTAGCTTATTTCAATAAACTTTAAATAGAAGAAGTCACAGTTTAGATGGACAGAGGACTCCATAGACTTAATTCGATTTGTAAAAGTTTGTGGATACAGTTGCTATAACTGGGATAGACAACAGAGATTTAAATATACTAAAGTATTTTTTAGTATTTGAAATGAAGGATGTTTAACAGTGAGATTAGTTTGATAATGAAACAGTTAAGAGAATTCGAACAGTTCAACCAGAGATGAGCAGAAGCAGGGGTCCCACTCCCTGCTCCAGAAGCACAAAGGAATAATGAAGCATTCCTATCCCAGGGGATCGGATTGCAAAAGAAATGCAGGGAGAGACCCACCAACAGTGGAAGGAGAACAATCTGGTTTCTTCCTTCTAACAAAAGGTGGACGATATCAGAGCAGGAAAAATGGTCCTCGGAGTTTAAAAAGAGCAAAACAGGTAACGAGTGTATCTGAAGGCAGGCAGGCTGTAGACCAACACTCTAATCGGTAGAACGAATAGAAAGGTAATTGACCAGCAACTCAGATTTCAGGTAATTGGAAAGAAGGCTGGATCCTGAAAGTACTGTGATGAATAATGCTCCTAGTTTTGTTTTCTCAGAGCTTCAGAACCACCGGTAACCAAAAAAGAGCCGTTAAAAACAGGGATTTATTCCCAGAGACCCTCTCAGGCAGGGCTGCTTGGGGACACAGCTGATGGCTGCAAGGCAGACAAGACAGACAGCCTCAGGAACAGCATCAGGAGGGGCGGCCTTGGCTGCTGCTGACCACAGGGCTTGGTATAAGACTCGGAGCTACTGTTCGCTGTCTGGCTTTTATGCTTTTTCCAAATGTGGGAACTCTGCCTGTGTTCATCATTGTTTTGTTATTTTGGGATGGAGAAGAGTGTGTTTTCCAAAGGTGGTCACAGTGGCATGGAGACCCCATGTGAGTAATCGCATCTTCAGATGGCACCCACCATCAGCCTTCAAGTCCTTTCAGCTAACTCCAAGAAGAGCAGAGAAAACACGTTGCATCAAGCCTTTCCCCAGTTGCAGACTCATGACCCAAACAAGTGACATTGTTTAAAGCCATTCAGTTTTGGAGTGGTTTGTGACTCAATAACAAGTAACCAGAACATAGGATGATTAAACTTATAATTTAGGCAGGTGTCGCCATATACAACAACATACACTGGGCCAAGAAACATATGCTTCTCAGGAGATCTGAGGCACACCATTTTACCTAGTAGCTGGACTCGATTTTGTGTTCTATGCATCTGGGGAAGCATAGGTGCATTTTCAGTTGTGAGTGGGATAATTGTATTCACTATATTGGGCGGAGCAAATGTGGGGATTGTTTCTGCATGTCTACAATGATGTTAGAACTGGATCTCTCCTGTCTCTGTTTTGACAGAGGCACTGGTGATCATATCAGATTACTTGAATGACAGATTCTGACTTCATATCGATCTATTCAACATGATATGCTTATTATGTGCCACTTGTTTGTTATTCTAGGTGCTAGGGACAGAACTGTGAACCATGCAGTTAGAATTTTTTGCCCACGGGAAGCTTACATTTCCAGAATTGGGAAGGAACCATCTCAAAAGCCCTGTTCCTTAAGGAGTATAAAAATGAGCCAGTGTGGTAAAGAGGAGTTTAGTTAAAAGATTTTATTGGAAAGTGTTATTAGCATGTATATTGGTCAGGAGAGGCTGGATTATGTTATGATAACAAACATACACAGGTGACTCAGAGGTGACACATGTGACGGTGTCACAAATCTTGTCCTTGAGCTAAAAAGAGCTAGAAAACCTTTGCAGGAAAAAGATGAACATGAACATATATAGGCCTAAGGGTATGGAAGAAATGGCAGAAGGCCATCTGGAAGAAAGACTAACTGCCTTCCTGGATCAAGGGCTGTGGGAAGGAGAGTGCATTGAGGAATCTGACAAGAGGCCGGGTGGAGGCGGAGAACAGAGGGACACAGGCCATGTCCCCATGTTCCCTCTCAACTCTCCTTCCCCACAGTGCACGTCTGGAGAGAGCAGGTCCAAGCTTTGAGATGAAAGAATAGGTGATGCTGAATCAAGTTTAAAAGTTTGCTTAATATTTTGTACTAGGCATCTAATTTTTAAGTTGAAACTGAGGAATTTTTATTTTCCGTAAATGAGTGACCACAAAATTCATGAGCCTGCCCACGTATTCTGTCAAGGCAAGGGAAGATTGCTTGAACTGAGTAAATTCTGAAGCCAAGGTAAGAGACATAATTGTCACTGTGATCACAGTTCTTGTGTTCTGTTTGCTCAGCATTCCCAGTTTACATCTATGGTGTAAAGCGTGTGTTTTTTCTTAGACAATGGATAGGTCTCCGCTTTTTCTAACTGATTACTGGTAAGAAAATTTCACTTCCTTATGGGGAGTGAGTTAAATGGAGATCATTCCACCTGTCTCTAGTTGTGAAAGTGGACACGTGACCCAGTCTCAGTGAGAATTGAGGGTAGCAGGGTCAGCATTTGATCCATGAGTCCATTGGACTACTTTGGTAACCGTAGGGGAAGAGATGTGTTTTTCTGTTGGGATTACTAAACTGGGTGGCCCCTTCCCTCCTTCCTTCCTTCCTTTCTTCCTACCTTCCTTCCTTCCTTCCTTCCTTCCTTCCTTCCTCCCTCCCTCCCTCCCCCTCTCTCTTTCTTTCTTTCTTCCCCTTTCTCTCCTTTCTTTTGACAACAAGAAGAGAGAGAGAGAAAAAACACCTCACTGTATCATTTTAGTCCCAGATCCAGTTTTACCATGAACGATTTCACTTATATAAACTAGTTTTCCATTTTTACTTAAGCTGATTTGAGCTGTCACTTACAATAAAAGAGTCTTGACCTATATAGTGCCATATTTGAAGAGAACTAGGCATCTGCCTCATTGCCAGTAGCATGTCCATGAAACAATGCTCCTTACTCAGTATGGGTTTTGGATCTGTTGAAATTTAATGAAATCCAAGGACTTCCTTTATCTTACACAGTAACACAGTTAATTCAATTAGATTGGAAATTAATTTTCTTCACATAGCTGACAAAACAATAAATTATATCTTTCTCACACTTTTTCAAAATGTAAAAGGTACATTCAAGGAGAAGGCTGCTGCGCGGCTTGAATGCAAATTGACCCAGTGGATTGGTTTTTAACTTATTTCTTTTTGGCAAGTTGGGAATCCTTGCTGCTCTCTACTGATGACTGTGTAGAAAGCATCCTCAAATGTGGCTTGCAGTGCTTATCTATGTTTGCAGATTTCTGTTTAGAGTGAAAAGTTTCAGGACTCCTATCATTTTCATCCGTAATCTCAAGAATTATCTCCAGATAATTCTGGACCACCCACGAAGTTGTCTGCTTTCAGTGTTCCTTTCCAGAGTGGCAACTTATGCTTAAAGATAAATGGACCTTCATCAGTATCTATAATTTGACATCAAGGCTTCTAATCAAAAAAGGGATCAAGAAGTACTCGCACCCAGGTTGGAGTTTTGATCTCCAGTCGGGTGCACGCAACCAAATTGGTGGTTCTCTCTCACATGCATGTTTCTCTGTCTTCCTCCTTCTTCTCACTATAAAAACAATAAAAAAAATCCTTAAGTGAGGAAAGAAAAATTTTTTTAAAAGAAGGGCTTAAGAAGTACAGATTGCTAGTCAGAAAATAGTCATAGGGATGTAAGGTTCAGCCTAGGGAATATTATCAATAATATTGTAATAACTGTGGTGTCAGAGAGGTACTAGATTTATCTTGGTGATCACTTAGTAAGTTGTGTAAATATTTAATCACTATGTTGGACACCTGAAACTAATATAATATTGTATGTCAACTATAATTGAAAAAGTAAAAAATTATTTAAAAATAAATTATAAAAAAAGAGAGAATTCATCTCATTCATGTGGCTGAAAGTATTTGTCAAATGACCTAACCCAGGAATCACCTCTTCCCCGTCAAACTGACATGGAGTTCGGGTTGGTTATATCCATCTGGTAGTAAAATGTCTGCAAAAGAGTCATTTAAGCATGTGAAGACTTGTTTGGAAAGTTAGCAATGTATGTTACATTCCTTATTATAAAGAACCAACCACTTGAGAGGTAGCTATTCAAAGCTTCGTTTTAGTTGTCAACTAATAGCAGACATAGCGATGGGGAAAGCTGCGATCTTGCACCCGGAGGACACTGGGGCCCCCCCTCACTCGCCCACAGACCAGATGAGTCCCAGCTGCACAGGTGCTCCTCTGCACTTGGAGACAAGGACGTTTATTCCAGTTGGGATTTTCTTTGGCAAAGTTTGATGATATTGATACTAAATTGGTATTCTTTTTTTAAAGTTTTTTTTTTATTTTTATTTTTAGAGAGAAGAGATGAGAAGGAGGTAGAGAGGGAGAGAAACAACGGTGTGAGAAACATCAATCAGTCGCCTTTCATATGCGCCCAGCCAGGGACTGGTCTGCAACCAGGACAAGTGCCCTGACTGGGAATCGAACTGCTGACCTTTTGCTTTGCATTATGATGCCCAGCCAACTGAGCCACTGTGGTGAAATGGTGATTCTTTTTTTATGATATTGGTATGAACACCATCAACAAAAATATGAGGAACTGCCTGTACTGACATTTAATTGTTTCACTGTCCTATTATAAATTGAAGGGGAAAAAAACTAACATTAAACTTAAATTTATTCAAATAAATATAGTTGTTGAATTTACTTTGATGATGCTTAAGTCCATACACACAAAGTGACTTGACTGATTCAAACTAAACCACTTCAATAACATTTCATCTAATAAATGGTCAAAGGATGACAATAGTTTTAAATCAGATACTTTGAAGAGAATGTGATATTTTTTCTAATAGTCCCTATCAGCAGGGATATTTTCTATTCATATAAATATAAAAAGATGTTCAGTTTGCTTGAGATAGATGGCAAATCTTTTTCTGAGACACCGAAATGACAAACACGTTCTCTATCATTTCGGAATGGTTGCTAACTTTACGTAGCTAATATTAAATTGTCCACCTTCCAAACACAAGTTTAAACTTCCCACATGGTCAGGCTCTCCACTCCGCACCTGTTAGGATGTGAGAGAACACTGGGGGGCAGGACGAGCCTGGTGTTATACGAGGGTATTATAGACGCTAGAATGGTCAGACAGCCAGAGAGTCCCAGGCATTACTGCTCTGGCACCCTCCCTGCATCTTGTGATCAGAAATGAAAACATTATTTTTAAAGAAAAAACTGTCAAACTTGTAGAACAAATGTTATTCTTGCATATGAGCCATGCATCTGAGTGCGTGACTTGGTGTTCAATCAACAGCTTCACCTACAACAGTAAATGTGTGAAAGATTGACTCCTGACTAGTATTCTTAGTTCATTCTTAATGATTTTATTAGTGTTGTTCATGTTACTTATATACTAAAGCATAATATTTTTAGAAAACTGGCATTCTCCTAGCAGTGTAAGCATTTACAAAGGACTTGGTGATAAATAATGACAATTAACGAACCTCTGAGGGTCACATTTATCCTCCCAATATCAATAGTAAGACCTCTTCAGAATCTCTTTCTCTACTTCCGGCTTAAGTGTCATGTTCTCAGATTTACACCAGGTCACTAGGAGGAATAGCTGATTGAAAATTTGCTTTTGCATTGGTATTAAACGTTTTGTTGATACAGTGTGTTTCCTGAAACAATATAAGAGTTGAAACAAGTACCGAGGAGAGAGGGAGGGAAGGAGGGAGAGAAAAGAAAGGAAAGAAGGAAGGAAAGAAAGAAAAAAGAACTTTACCTCTTAAGGAAGCGGCAGTCTTCTTCCAGAAGATGAAACAGTGCCTATTTTCCTATTTTCAGCCTCCCCAATTGGGCTATGAACTCCATGAGGGCAGAAAGCATATTGTCTTCACTTGTATTTTTCTGGTGACTAGCACAAAATCTTGTATATGGTAGATAGTCAGGGATATTTGGTACACAAATTAATGAATAAGTCAGGCTTTCTTTTTTTTGTCTTGGCAATAATGATGAACATTTTTGCTTCCTCCTCTTCTTTAGGAGACTGATTTTCTATTTAGATTATTTCAACTTATTTGTTACATTTAGTGCAGTGGAAAGTGCACAGGTACTAATATCATTGTTCGAGTTCAGATCCTGACTCCATTTAAGGCTACTCAGATTATTATTATTATTATTATTATTATTATTATTATTATTATTGCTGTTTTCAACATCCCACTCCAATCTAGTTGAACCTTGTCCTCATTATCCCCCAGCCAAATCAAATACCTGTTTTTTCTCTCTTCTTTCATTTTGTTCCATTTTCTGAAAATCTTTCTTCCCCTTCTATTCATCCAGGTTATATTTACTCTTCAAAGCCCTCGTGGGGCGCTTCTCTTCAGTGAAGCCTTCCCTGCTGCATCAAGACTTCTTGGAGCTCGCTGGCACGCATCACACAGTTTACCACCCACGCTCATTCTGCAGTTTTCCTTCCCGGGCCATTTGTGTGCTTCTTGCTTCCACAGCTCGTCTGTGATTTCCATCAGGGTAGAAGTCGTGTCTCTATTTCTTCTGTATAACACTAAACAGCTCGGTTCTCTAGTCTGCCTATAACATATACTTTTTTAACACCTTATTGTTTTCCCACTTGAAATTGTATTGATAGTAATATGTTATAGTCTACAAAATTTTCACAGTACTACACACAAACATCTAAAGTTATTTTTGTAAGAATAACTCTTCATGTAAAGTCACACTATAGACAAACCTTTTAAAATGAGACAGTTTCAAATAGACATGTTTAAAAGATATAATTGTTTAATCAGAATAAGATTTTGAGAGAGCATCAAGTTTTGAACAAATTTCAATATAGACCTTTGCAAACAAACTGATAATTCTAGGAGGTTTTCTGAAGGAAGATTTATTAGTCATAAAATTCAGACCAGAATTGGAAAACCTAAAATTTTACATTTCTAAGAAAGTTGATTAAGTCTGCAGAGGATTGTACAGTATTCTTAAAATTCTTTAAATTGCAGAAAATCTCTTCAAACATTAAAATTACTCAGTTTGCCTAAAGATAAGTATGTCCTGAAACAAAGACATGAAAGCCAGGCTGTGTCTTCTCGCGATCATTCTCCAGTGCCATACCTGTATAAATGGGCCAGGTTTCATTCTGACATTCCCTGAGCACAGCCCCTGGGACGTTTTTTTCTGATGTCACCGGATCGCTAAGGTTCACTTTGTTAGCAAACACTAAGGTGAATGTTGTTCAGGAGTTCACGTGTGGAGGATATTGGAGTTTTGGGTTTTCTTTGGCCACAACCATCACAGATGGAACCACAACCTGCCCTTCTCTCTGGAAGGCTTGTCAAACACCCGAGAAAAACATTCTTCGCTTGGGTGTACACCTAAGGCTGGGCGTTTAAAGGTTTAAGTTTGCTAAGTTGGTTGTTTTGCCTTTATTGTCCAGTCCAAGGTAGAAGACTTAGACCTCCTTAAGCATCAGGCCAATCAAGCCTGAAACTTTTCCTGCCAAATAAGCCAGTGGACTGTGGGTCTGTGGTGGGAGCCAACTGGGTCCATCAGGCCTCGGACATCATATAAGGAAAGCCACCTGGTCCTGAAGGAAGCACCCATCAGCATTTGGGATATTGATAATAACTTATCATTAGCAACACTACCTCAATGAAAAGGACTCTGAAGAGCCATATCTCATAGTTACTGATACAGTTTTAAATTGCTTTTGAGAGAGAGAGATACATCAATTTTGTTCCACTTAATGCATTTACTGGTTGATTCTTATCTGTGCCCTGACCCAGGGATAGAATCCACAACTTTGGCGTATCAGGATGATGCTCTAACAAACTGAGTTACCTGGCCAGGGTTTGATACATTTTTTTTTTTTTAATTCAAGTAAAACTTCTCAAACTTACACACACTTATTTAAAAAAATATGTATAACCTGCTTATTTTCTGTTACATAAAAGATTTATTATTTTCTGATGTTTGTCAATTAAATTTTTAAACAACATAACTATATATGACTCCTAAATACTAATTTAAAATCTTTTAGTCTATATACCATTTTCTATATATTTATCAGTATTCTTTTTTCATGAAATGTTCCCATCTATTTTACAAATAGAATTTACTGAAATGTGAGCTAATATATTTTTTCTGGATAGACAAGCCACCTTAGTCTAAAACGGAAATTGTACATATGGTCTATATAGTATTTTCAACATGTTTTTCCTTCGTAGAATTGTGTTTCTCACTGAGGTTTATTTCTCCTGCAGTGAAGGATCGAATTAGCTGGGTGTTGCCACTTTTGAACAGTTGGTGGCTCCAGTGCTTTGCAGCTGTCTTGGAAGTGTGGCAGCAGAAAAAGAGAGCTCCTTTTAAACTGCTCAGTGCAGAACTCGATAGCAAAAATACATTTGAGTAATATGGTGCATTTAATCAGAAGCTACAAGTTATATCTGATATGAATTCAGAAGAAAAGTATTGCTACTAATATGAATATAGTGTAAATACATATTAGTGCATGCATTAAGTGCACTTAGGGATCAAAAATACTCCACTAGAAGTAGAATGTAAGCTGAATATGTCATTTTAAATTTTCCAGTAGCCTTATTATAAAGAAGAATGAAAAGAGATGGGTGAAATGAATATTAATACTATATTTTACTTAATCTAATATACTTAAAATATTATCATTTTAACATGGAACAAATATAACAATTCCTAAAGAGATATTTTACATGCTTTTTTCCCCCTCAATATCCAATGTGTATTTTACACGTACACCATATCTCAGTTTAGACCAGCTGCCTTTCAAGTGCTCCAGAGGTAGACATGGCTCTTGGCTACCGATTGGGTGAGCTCAGGTCTAAAGTGACCAAGGACAGACTTTCTATTGAGATTAGATGCAATCTTTGAATATTGGATAGGAATTAATTTTTGTAAAGGAAGTCTTACTTTTGCACTCATTTTGATCCTACGGTTGAAGGTCTTTTCCTACAGGAAATTATCCAAGAGACTTGGCCCGTAATTTTGACGAGATAGCAATGAAACATGTGGCATAGCTACCAGCATATTAGTTAATGTTATTGGTATTTCTAGAGATTTTCATTACTAAAGGACTTTTGTATCTCTCTAGAGTCACCAGTGACTAGTTAGTCCCTTAATATTGTAGAAGGTAGTAAAATTTTCCCCATGTTTGATTTCTATTTCTCATTCTCCCCTTCCACATTTTTGGAATTTAGCTCACAACATTCTCTTATTTGGCACTTACAAGTTCTACTCAGACTCAGTCGTTGTGCCATCTTTTATAGGATGCTGTTTATCACCTGCATGATAAAGAGCATGGCCTCTCAAGTTAAACTAGCTGAGTTTGAGTCCTGGCTTCACTGCTAATTGGTCATGTGATCTGGGACCAATTATATATTCCATGTGCTTCAGTGGACATCTTAAAAATACAGAAAATTATACTATCTAGCTTGGGAGTTGCAGTGAAGATTAAATAAAAAATGTTAGTCCTAGCTACCTAATACCCAATGAACATCAACTTGCATATGTCTTAGTTCATTGTTCAGATTTTTGCAAAAGGCACCAGGTGCCTCTCTTATCAACTCCATAATATTTAACAAAGTAAACACAACTTCTATTTATTTTGATATTGTAGAGAGGAATTTTGTTGAAAGATGCTTCTTATTTACACTTATAACAATAAAATCTAGGTCGGCCTTCCTCAGAGTCCAGGATATAGGACTTTGTGAGTATTTCACAAGGAAAGTGCCGAGGAAACCCAGTGACTGAGGTGCATGGCTCTAGACAGCAGTTTGGAAAGCAGGGTCTCAAACTAAATACATGATTTTCTCATTTCTCTCCTGCTCCATTTACTCTTTATTATATAGGACCTCTTCTCTTGCTAAGAAAGCAAAACTTCAACTTTTGGAGTATAATCTGTCTGTACATCTACACAATGCATCTACTGGGTAGTTACGGTGTGCTGGGTATTATGTTGTTGTGTAGGCATTACTCAGAGAAAATGAGGCATTTAAAAAGTTTGAGAACAGCAAATTTGTTCTTGGTGAATAAGCCTGAGTTGCTACTTAAGTATATAGAAATTCAACATGCTTTTCACGCTAGTCAAGGACGTGCTTTACTTCCTTTATTGTAAATTGAGGTTTTTACCTCAAAAAAAATCTGGAACATCTGGAAAAATAAGTCATGTGTATCGTCTGCTATAGTCTAATTCGGGACTAATGATTTAGGGGGGAAAGGGAAGAAAAACCCGTAAGTTGGAAACAATTCCAAAAGCAACTACTATGAGAAAAATATTTGTGCAATGATTAGTATCTTGGGTTTTTCAATTGATAAGCATTTACCACCTGTGCCCACAGCTGTTAGATTTATTTCTGGACAGTAAAATCTGGAATAAGCCAGGAACTAGAAACATATTATGAAGGATATCATGAGAATAACTTAACATGAAACTGTACAGTAAGAATATGCCATATTCATATTTTAATTCTCCATCCTTTAAAACGTGTGAATAGATATATCTGTACACTAAACAAGTATTTATTATATGCCTACAATGTATAGGCACCTGAGATCTTTTAATTATATTTCCTTATTATATATTTGGATCGCTTTTGTATTAAACTACCATGCTCTTTAAAGGGCCCGACTTTCAAACTGTAGCTCCCAGAGGGCTCTGGAGAATGGATGGACTATGGGGAAGCTGAAACTTGAATTAGGCTGAAGGCAGAAAGAATGATGAAGAGCACATCCCAGAAAAAGCTTGAATGGACAATTCATGATGTAATGATGGACTACAAGCGGATGCTAAAAGAGAAAGACGTGTGAGTGACAGCATACAGTAAGATGCTAGTGACCCAGTCTGAAACATTGTGGTGAAGCAGGGTGAAACTGAGGCACTTGGACAAGATGGTTTTCATTTTCTTCTTCATGATGAGAGCATTATTACTTGGAGAGTAGAGAAGGCTGATGGATTCAGTTCTTGGAGAGGTTTCTAGGGAAGTGAAGCAGACGGACAGTTCAGGACGAACAGATCTATTGTAAGCAGAAGACAAAGCCACAGCGGTGTTTGATGGCAAACATTTTGCTATGAGCCATAAATAGTTGTCTGTGGAGCTCTCTGCAGCAGAACTCCATAGCCTGGGAGGGCAGACAAACTCTATGAGTAGCTTCAAAGTTTATTTGATCCATGCGTTCTGCTTCTAATTAAAATCTCATGGTAAGAAAAAAAGTTTTAACTGTAAATGTACAGGTTTTACTCTGCAGACACTGCTACAGTTTTTATTTTGAGTCTTATAGACTAACCAGAAAGGTAAGAGCAAAAAATATGAAATTATTTTTATGAAACTTAACAATTATTAGATATTTTATCTAAATTATTAATAATAGTGAAAATCAGAGAAGTAAAATAAAGGAAGCCCTAGAGTGTGATGACTGAAATTGACTTTCTTTCTCCATTCTCCCTGCTTCAGTGAAAATTAACCAAAACCAAAAAGAAATCTCGGCTTTCTATATCTCTACTTCTAATTTACTTCATTGCTTTAATTGTGTGTTTGTGTCTATGTGTTTCTCTCCTAAATGATCACTTGATTGAAGTAGCTCAAGTTTGTCCTGCATGTTAATGGGCCTTAGAACAAAATGTTCACTTTGAAACTTTTTGATTGAGAACAAGTACTAATATTCTAACCCATGCACATTCCCTCTTGTGTTATATGCCTTGAGGATACTCTTCATTGAGTCTCTGCACAAGGGTTTCACTCCAGTGGAGGTGGTAACTCAAGACATGAGTGATTATACCCGATACTGAAGTGATAAATGACATATAAGAGAAAAAATGGAAGTGATACAAAAGCGGAGAAGGGGAATCATTGCTTTAGTATGAAGCAAACTGGTTTCCTAAACAATGGGTATAATTTGAGACATTTAAAAACTGAGAATAAAGGTCGAGGAACAAATAGCTTAGTCGACGGCAGAAAGATGGGAGGAAACCATGATTGAGTTTGGCCTCGATGAAGTGCATATAAAGGGGACAGTGGAAAACAGCTCTGCAGAGTTAGGCAGGGGCTCAGCTCAAGAAGGTCCTGGAGAAGTAGTCTACATAAAGGACAACAGTGTGTCACTGAGGCATTTAATGAGTAGGGTGACAGTGGTAGGGCAGTAGTTGTCGGCACTGGCTGATCAGAGAGACCTGGGTCCGGATCTGGTTCTGCTGCTCATGGCTTTGAGACCTTTTCAAGTTACTTAACTTCTCTGAGCCTTGATTCCTTTCATCTTACAGGGATTACAATTGTACCTACAGTCTATAATGTGGATTAAATAAAAATAATGAGTATTCAACACCACAGACCCTGACATAGAGTAAATGGGAAACAATAGAAAAGTGCTACTGCTCACCAGGCTGGTGTGGCTCATTTGATCGGACATTGTCCCGAACACTGAAGGTTGCTGGTTTGATTCTTGCTGGAGCACGTGCCTGGGCTGCATGTTCGGTGCCCAGTCTGATTCATGTTTCTCTCCCGCTCTTTCTCCCTCCCTTCTCCTCTTTCAAAAAAAATGCTGCTGGTAATATTAGTAATGCTAATAAACATAATAATAAGATAGCCTCAACCTTTGTACATCATGTGAAATCACTCCAGTTCTTGAATTAGCCAAATCATAAGGCAACATCACCCACTGCCATTCTGTTGCAGATCTCGATTTATTTTCTGTTTTTACTAAGGTTGTGTATCTTGTTTTGATTTATATATTTTAGTGCTGTCTTTATACACTTGTAGAATATGAAAACTAAGAAATAAATCATGTAAAGTTTTCAAATGTAGCTAAGCAGTGAAAATAAGTGTCTTAATTTATTTTGAACAGTTCAATTTTTTTTTTGCTTTTTTGTTTTTCAAGAGCCCTTGCTTAAACCCAACATTAAAATATAGAATTTCAGAGCTAGATAAGAGATAGCAGACCATTTAGCTTAGTCCCTCTAGAGAAAGTCCAGCCTCTGAGAGACTTGGTGACAGGTTCAAGGTAACAGAATACTGAAAATGAAGGGACAATTTGATTAGATTCAGGGGCTGATGATTCTCTCTCATCATCTTGCTTTTTAAGTAATGTGATTAAAAGTGATTTTCTTTCTAAGAAACTTAACACAGGAAGTACTGCAAAGAAACTTACAAGGATTCCCTAGTCAAGTAATGATAAAGTAACAGGGTCAACATTTTACTTGTAGCTTTGTCCAGATTAGCATTCAAAGTGTGAAAATGTCAGTAATACTTATCCTTTGGCCTTTTTTGTATTGTTGAAATATACTGTTTGTATTTCCACCAACAACTATTCAGAGTGACTTGGTGTTGCCTCCCCTCTGCCACCTGGCTGACTCCCAGCCAGACAAGTTATTGGAGGGAAGAGGAGCTCCGAGGCCATGAGGATGGGAGTCAGGGACAGGGGCCACAGCGGGAACCACAGCGCAGAGGGGCAGAGGGTGAGTTCGGCCCGTGTTTAATAACAGGAGGGAGCTGGTGTACTTCCACTTAACTGCTGCCCCATTGACTTGGGCTCCTAAAATTGCATTAAGGCCCATTAATGTATTTGGATATAAAGATTCATATTTAATAAAAATCTACTGAGCTGCGAAATGAGCAGTCATAAACTCCCATTAAATATCTGAACACCTCTTGTGGTGGGAATATTCTGCAAGTGCAAGCCTTCCTTTCAGCACTTTTCCTTTGTTCCACTAATCATTTAGTACATTTCCTTTCTCTAATGTTGGGAATGTAGATTTCTTATTTTCTAGGGTAATGTGGAATTTCATTTGTACAAAATGCTTATTTTCAGGTTACAACTCTAAATTTGGAAAAACATTGGAAACTATGAAAAAGAAAGAAATGAGTCAGAAATAACCAGCTACTGTTTGTGTGTGTATTTATTATTGTTTTATTTTACTTTACTTTGTATTTTATTTTATTTTATTTTATTTTATTTTATTTTATTTTATTTTATATTTTTATCCTCACTCAAGGACATGCTTTCTATTGATTTTAGAGAGAGGGAAAGGGAGGGAAAGAGCAAGAGGGAGACAAACATCAGTTGGCTGCCTCTCTTATGCACGCCGACCAGGGACTGAACCTGCAACCGAGCCCTGTGCTCCAACCAAGGATCACACTTGTGGCCTTCCAGCTTACGGAATGATGCTCCAACCAACTAAGCCACACCGACCAGGTCAGATTAGTATATTTTTATCATCCCTTGTCCTGTGTTATTTTTGCCACAGGTGCATTCATATTTTATATACGTTTTTAATCTTAGTCTCCCCATCCAACCTTCTCAAGCTATTGGAAACTTTTAAAGTACCATTTTTATTGACTACATCATATTCCGTCCTATTGAGGATGTGATACGTGGAGTGGACATGAATGAAAGCATGAGCCTACGTTTTCGAAATCCTGTGATTTTTAACATATCCTCTTAGGTACAATGAGTCATCGTAAAGGAGATATTTGTACTTTATTTTAAAATTTCTATTTGACTAAATTGCCTGTTGAAATATTCGGAAGGACATGTGTTAAGCAATTATGCCTGAAAAACAGCTAGCTTTCTGAGCCTTCTGCTCTGTGAAGCTGTTGTAGCCACTCTTTGTTCGCTCTGATCGGGTCTTCCATAACTTTTTTGGTCCTTACTGGATAATGTGCTTGTCAATCCTTCTAAATTGTAAATTGTTTGAGGATAGGGACTGCCTGGGGTTCAGCTCTGCACCCCCAGTTGCGTACTTGGAAGAGAGCCTGGCATGTAGGTGCTTTGGTGTTTGAATGAGTTACTGGAACGTTTCAGGGCATACTAAGCGTTGATAAAAAAGTCAGTGGGGTTTGGTCTGAAGGAACGGTTTAGGTAATGTTTTTGGAGTTTTGACGGAACGTTCACTGTGTTAAATGTGTGTACAGGGATGGTATTAGAAACCTAGTATAATTGTTTCTCCATTTTCTTCTATATAACATCTGAGAAGTGAGAATAATAAATGAAAAACGCAGAAATGTGTTTTCAGTTCTGAACTTTGTACTGCAACCTGTTATCTTCTGCAAGGAATCAGCTAATTAATGAAAGCCAAGGCATTGTTTAAAAACTCATGTCATCTTATAGTTGTAGAGAAAGCTTACAAAAATAAAACTGGTGATTATTTACATGTAATTGGATTAAAAATGATAAAGTGGGCTGACAGAATCCGTGTATTGTAGACATTTCCCTGCAGCATATTTGTGTCTTCCTCTTCATAAAGAGCAAGAGGACTATTTTACATTTAGTTTCCATGGCTAGTAAGCTGCGGACCAAGCAATCAATATTTTGATTTTCATAGTATGAAGTGAACCTGAATTTTAACATTCCAGGCTAATATGATGCAGGTATTTCTTGAACTATACTTAGAGAAGCACACAGGTAGATGCTGAAGTCTGCTTTGCTATATATATGTGTGTGTGTGTGTGTGTGTGTGTGTGTATTTAAATATATATTTATTATCAGAACTATATTCTTTAAATACACATATGTTTAAATGTTATACTCCATATTAAATCTATATGTATTTAAACAGAGTACAGGTACAGTTCCGATATAAACTGTATAACCTGGGTGGGCCCAGGGTGGAGGGTGACTTAGATCAGAAAGAGCCTGTACATGATGAGCCCTCTCTGGGAACTGACGCCGTCACCTGGCAATTTTGAAAGAAAGCTAGGGCAGTTGGAATGCAAGAGATGAACTTGAGATATAGGTGGTTAAACTGACATCTTGTCATTTTTATTACACAGAGACATCAGGGGAGAGAATACAAAACATTTTGAGTTAGCAGGGATGATTTCGTTAATAAAAAGACCAGACCTCAGGGTCTCGTGCTTGTTAAATTAATAAGGAAATCAGTGAATGAGGGAGAATATGAACTGTGGAGAAGCCGATAGATCGGTCCCTCTGCTAAAAGTAGAGTTTGAGAGAATGGTGGGATACCCAAATTAAAAAGCAGAGGAGGTAGAGGGACAGGCCTGTGGCTAGTTAGCGCAAATGTCAGAAGTGAAGTAATGAGAACTTTTAGGTACGCAGTCCCTAGGACTGCCATAACCAATTACCACCACTCTGTGGCTTAAACCAACAGAATTTTTATTCTGTCATGGTTGAGAGGCTGGAAGTCTGAAATCCCGGGGTCAGGAGGCTTGGTTTCTTCTGGAGGCACTGAGTGAGAGTTCATCCATGCCTCTCTTCCAGCTTCAAGGGGGTGCCAGCCATCTCAGCATTCCTGCATTGCTCCAGTCTCTGCCTCCATCTTCACATCTTCTTTTTCTCTGCATCATCTACTTTTTTTGTCATTGGTATTTATTTTTAGAGATTTCATTTATTTATTTTTAGAGAGAGGAGAAGGGAGGGAGAAAGAGAGGGAGAGAAACATCAATGTGTGGTTGTATCTCATGCGCCCCCTATTGGAGACTGGCCCACCACTCAGGCATGTGCCCCGACTGGGAATTGAACCGACAACCATTTCGTTTGGAGATTGGCACTCAATCCACTGAGTCATACTAGCCAGGGCCTCTCCTTGTCTCAGAAGCACACCCGTCATCGGATGGAGGGCTCACCAGCACGATTTCAGTTGGAGATCCTTAATGAAATGGATCTGCAAAGACCCTATTTCCAAACAAAGTCACATTCTGAGGTTCTGGGTGGATATGACTTTTTGGTGGGAGGGATCAGCATTTAGCTGAGCACATCCTCCTGGGAATCAGTAGAAAAAGAAGAGCAAGTCCTAAGATGTAAGCCTTGGAAAATACTGATCATTAGGAGACCGTAGAAAGGGGGGGAAGAAAAAAGAATAGAGAAATAAATGTGGGTGAGATAGGAGAATAACAACAGTGTACTGTCAGGGAAGCTGAGGAGGTTAGACACTTCAAAAAGCAAGTGCTTAGCAAAGTCAGGTTCAGCAGATAGGTACAAAAACTGACCACCGGGTTTTGGACCTGGGTGACTTACGAACATCAGGAGAGCAGATGTGTGACCATTTGAGAATGTGGGAAGAAAAGGGAGAGTGAGGGAAACTAAGATGATGTGTAGGAAATAGATCAGATGGAAGTCGCTTTTTTCTCTCCCCAAAATAGAAAACACGAGAATACAATTCTCCTTCAGGAGCAAAAAGTGTCCAATTATGTAAAATCTCTGCAGACACATCCAGAGAGAGGATTGTTCTCTCTTCCCACAAAATCTGGATCAAGAAGAGAACCCCAAAGTGGTCAGAGCCCTTGCTTTCTGCTTGAGAGCATGGACTGCTTGTCCCTTTTCATATGCAAATATGAAGAATTAGGCTGAATGCTAATTAAATGGCAGACATTTGTAAAGTAATATCACATCTAAGGATAGTTAATAAGGCTGTACATGGATCTTATTTATAAATAGCAACGGTTTAACATATGATAAAAGGATCTTTAGATGGAATAATTAAAGATCAATTATGACAATGGTACACAGCAGTGAAAGGCTCTGGAAGACTTCCTACTCGTTAATCAAAGATAATTATCAATTATGAGGCTTTATCATTAGTAGAGTGTCTACACTTTGAATCTTAAAAAGCTGATGATAATTAGTCTCCAGTTCTTGCCCTAAGTGCTCATTATGTTCAGAGAGGAGTGACTCTTTCCTTTTAAAAATGACCTAGCTCATGACCTTGGGCAGCTTAGATTCTCCTTTCTGTACGTTGGCTTGAGATAACACTTTTTGTTTTGATTACTAAACAAATTATTTGATAGTTGCATAAATGCTAATTAACATGAAGAAACTGCACTATTAATATAGGGAGGGCAAAAGACTTTAGTTTTAAATAGTGGTTGGGTTCTGAGGAGTAGACTTATCCTGATTACATCTAGGATGTAACCAATAGACCAGGAACTATTGACAGGTACTTTTCCAATGGAGAGGAATAATGGTGTCTATTTATTGAGTGTGCACATGAACAAAGAATTATCTCAGTTATCCCTATCAATAATGTAACACAGTCATCCATTTTCCTCATTGTACTTAACAAGGAAAGTGTCAGGGTGGTTTAACAGCTTGCT
The DNA here is from genome assembly GCA_004024845.1 of Tonatia bakeri. NCBI lineage: Eukaryota > Metazoa > Chordata > Mammalia > Chiroptera > Phyllostomidae > Tonatia > Tonatia bakeri. Next base: position 33,702 of record PVIA01007530.1, read on the forward strand.
CAAGATAACACAGATAACGAATAACCACCCTGGAGAGTACTTGTTATGTAGTGGTAAAGCTAATCTGAAGATATTGATATTTAAGATACTGTCATATCAGAAGCTGCAGGAAAACATTAGGAAAAGAATCTTTAATTCTTGATTAAATACTTAGTTTGGAAGTAACAGTAAACTTTTAAGGCATCTACTTCATATGTTATCATGGAATAGCAAATGAAAAGAAGTGAATCAGACATCAGAGATGTATTTGGAGTCAAAGATTGGGTTGGCTAAAAAGTCCGTAAGGTTTTTTTTATGTAAAATAAAAACCACATTTTTTCATTTTCACCAATAACTTTATTGATTTGGATATTTTGAGTATGTTGGCTATCTTCCACAGGGTATAATGTTGATTGTTCTCAGTTAATGTCTGGATTTGATCACTATCAACTTCAGGTTGTCTACCTGACCATGGAACATTGTCCAGAGAGAAATCTCTGTCACAGAACTTCGCAAACCACTTTTGACATGTTCGATCCATCACACCACCTTCTCCATACACTGTACAGATCTTTTTTCTTCATTTCAGTTGCATTTTTACATTTCTTGAAGTAATAAAGCATAATATGACAAAAAATATTGCTTATTTTCTTCCATTTTCAATATTAAGATGGCTACCATTTTACCATTGGTGACAAAAAGTTACCAATTATGGTAATTTTTTAATGCATGCTGATATGACAATTGTCACAATACAGTCTAACAATGTTTCGAATGAAGTTAAAGACAACTAAGTGCTACTTAAAGCCATATTAGGGAAAAAAACAAATGAACTCTTTGGTCAACCCAATACTAAATGATGCAATGATTTGTACATAATTTTAATTGGGTAGTTATAACCTGGTTGTAAAAGTGTTTATTGATACCATTCCATCAGATAGTGCTATTTTTCACTTGAAAAGTAATTTAAAGATCTAATGATTTAGTTGAAGGTCAAAGGTTGACTGCTGCTTGCAAATAAATAATTCTGATAAAGATAATGCAGGAAACACGAGGATGTCAAACTCATTGGGGCTAGATGCACTTAGCAAAGTTACGGGCTTCACAATACGTAGTTGCTCACTGCTCAGCGGGTAGAGGTGGGTATGCCAGGCCCACTGGAACTCACAAGGTTCCTCGTCTGGTAGTTCAACTTTTGTGGCTTCCTAGTTCTCACGTGCAAGTCCCAGCAATACACAGATATGAAAGGTCTTTAGACTTACTTTAATTGTTTATGGAGGAATGTTATATATTCCATACAGACAGTTTATTTGTTCATGCAATTGTCTTTCCTTAAAATATAATTATAATATAATAAATGGTGGAGTCAAATTTTGGGTGTAAATGTTGCTCCTTTTGGAAACCAAAAATAGTTGGGGTAACATCAGTTAGTGCAAACTCTACATTTGAAAATGAGAGAAATTTGTACAGTATTCATTTCTATTAATTGTACTGTAATTTACACATGAAATGTATATTACAACTTTGAGGACATTATTTTCATATTCTTAGATATGGACTAGAAGAAAATTATTTGAAGAAATTTAGTTTCATAAACTCATTGAGTTTTCTTTGTGTCTTCTTTAATGCTTTTATTCTCATTTAGAAAGCTACTAATATTTTTTCAGTAGATTATCTGAAAGAAGTAAAATGTCTTTATCAGAAATTGAAAATGTAAAACCTATAAAATTAAATACAGTATGAAAATAATGCTTCTGAAATTTCCACACAGGAACAGTTTGTCTACTGCTTTTTGTGAAATAGTTACATTGTTTTTGCCTTAAAGCATAATTACTGAAATGACATAAGTACATTGACTATATTTTAAAATTATTGGCAAACACATCTTGGTGATTAGCAAATAAGGATTTTCGAATTGGAAATACAGATTAGCAGTAGATATCCACATTTTAGAAAGCATTTGCTTGAAACTGTGCTGATCACATTTTCCTACCCACTTCCATGTAAATTTCACATTGGTGTCTGGTTCTGAGTATTTTGTGGAATATATTTCCTATGAGCTCTCTCCTGCAGGCAGACTTTCCTCAACCGTTGTTCTCTTGACCCGAGGAGATGTCTGGGAGGATCCCTCAATTTCCTTCTGGTTCCTTGTGGCAGAAATTCATTTCTAGGGTCAGCTGGGGCTGACCTTCAATTTGGCTCCCTTTAATAGGGCAGCAAGGGAGATAAAGCCTGTACTTGGGGGAAATTGAAAGTCTAGCAAGGCGAAAGTCGGGATTTTTTTTTTTTTTTGAAATAGCTGAGTGGAAGCACTTGTATTGAGCCTATGAGTTTATTTTTGTTCTAACTACCTCCTACTCACCCCATTGATGAAGGAGGGGCCACCCCCTCCCCAATTAATATGAGATGGCCAAATACTTGACCCTGGAGAGATGAGTGTTACAGTGGTTTATTAGTTATATGTGCTCTCAGCTCAGGGGAGGAGGAAACCATGTGCCACGCGGGGGTACCTGGGGGTTACACTTGGGAGCAAAATGAACCAGAAAGGGCTGTGGAAGGCAGGCTTTCTCGTGACAAGAGGGTCAGGTGATCCTTGGTTCCCACGGAAGAGTGTATTTGGCTTGTTTGGTAATTTCATAGGCTGGTAGGAGGGGAAATCGGTTAGGCTGAAAATAAGGTGGCATGGAGCTTGTCTGGCTGGTAGGGGAGCTAGCTGGGGAGAGGGGGGTGTTTCCTGCTCATTAGGGAGGGAGTATGCATATCTGGCAAGAGCAGAACCCAAAGACAGGCCTTTGGGTCCCCGTGAAGCCGAAAGATATCAAGGTCATACACTGAATTTTATCTTTACAAATCAGTTCTCATGACTAAAAAGTTAGTTGTGGGAGGATGGAGGAGCAACAACTGTATCTTGGCCAGCTGCTATGGGAGATGTTGCCAAGCCAGGGTTTGAGGCTTGCAGGTCTTCGGATACTTATGAAGATGAGGTTCAACTGGTTGGCCATAAGGAACAGCAGTGAGGACCAGGACTCCTACTATGCAAGGAGTCAAGGTTGAGTCAAGGGGTCACCGACAGGAGTTTGGTTTTCTCAGAGGCAGCAGCGTGTAATGGCTAAAGAAGTGCAGAAATTGGCATACCTGGCTACAAATTGGGCATTTATCCTATCTGTGGCTTTTGAAAAGTTATTTTAAATCTCTGTAAGTCTGACTCCTCATTAGTAGTATCATAGTAACTGTCTCATGGGGTGGTTGAAATGTTAAATGAGACAATACCTGTAACCACTTAATAAATATTAGCTATTATTATTAAGTGGGTTTTTAAAAATGTATATAGTATGTTTGCAATCAGCATTTATTAGTTGATTAGTTTTTACTGATCCATCAGTAATTCTCCCTTGTGTTTGTGATTTTACCTTTACAAAAGTAATTGTTTTAGAGATTATAAGTGAATAAATTGGACCAGGTCACCTCTAAGAATTTGTTTAATGCTAATACTCAGTGGTGATCAAATCTATCAAAAAGAGGCCTGAGCCTTGGCACAGTGACTCAGCTGGTTGGAGCGTGGTGCTGTATACCAAAAGGCTGTGGATCCCCATCCCCAGTCCGTAGGAGGCAACCTATGATGTTTCTCCCTCTCTCTCCCTCTCTCTCCCTTTCTCTCCCTCTCCCCACTTCTCTCTCCTTCTCCCTTTCTCTCCCTCTAAAATCAATAAATATATCCTCAGGTGAAGATTAAAAAAAAGATCTCAGTAAAAAAGAAGTTTGGGGAAAATTTGGGGATTTATTAGCCTATATTAACATAGATGGGATTCTAGGTAAATAAAATTCTGTAGATAAAATTGTGGATATTTACTAGTGAAAAACCTGATAAGTTAATAAACAGCCTTTGGTGTTACTGCATATAACTCAATAGGTTGGTTGGTATGGCCTGGCGTAACCGAGGAGAGCCTGGGGTTAACAGCACAAGTTCTGGATTCTGAAGCATGGGTCTGATTCCTGGTGCCACTGCCTAGCAGCTTTGTTGGCCTTGAGCAGGTCACTTCACCTCTCAGTGCCTGTTTCCTCATCTGTAAGTCAATGGTAATAGTAACTACTTTGTAGGGTTGTTAGAAAGATTAAAAGAATGAGTTAATGTCCATAAAAAGCACTTAGAATATTGTTTGGCACCTAAGAACAATGCACATCCTCAGGGTCCTCTTTTCTTCTATTAGATACAGCTGGCTACTAGGCAATCTTTCCAAACTCGGTGGCCAGAGAAGAAGAGATTCATGGGGAAGTTCCCCCACCCCTTATATAAAGCTGTACTTGAATTTAAAAAGCAGCTAATTTTTTTCAATTCTCACTTATTAAGAGAGCCTCTCAAAAAGAGATCTAGCATCCATGGAATTGATGTCAAAAGCCAAGTGAGCACAATTTCTCTGATGTATCTCAGCCATCACCCTGGAATGGTTTTGAAGCAAGCGATCTACTGCTGAAAGTACTGCCTTTGTTATCAAATGGTCATTAAAAGTCCCATGACAGTTAACCAAGACTTATAATTGTCCCTCTCTATCTCTTGGCAAGGGTTCAAATTTGAGATTAAATTCCCTGTAAGTAGCTAAGGCATTTACAGTCCACTTCTGCCTGATGCTTTTAAGCAGTTTTGTTTTACTGGAGGTCTTCTGTTTTCAGGTGCCTATAGATGGAGACACTCTCGTCACTCACATGCTTAGTATTGAGACAATCACATTTAGAAAATGCATATGCTCCAGGTGTTCCCCTCCTGGGTATTTCTCCAAAGAACCTGAAAACATTAATTCAGAAATATATATATATATATCCCTATATTCATTGCATCATTATTTATAATAGCCAAGAAATGGAAGCAACCTAAGTGTCCATCCATGACAGATAAAGAAGATGTGCGTGCACACACAATGGAATACTACTCAGCCACAAAAAAGATAAAAGTTGACATTTGTGAGACATGGATGGACCCTGAGGATATTATGTACAGTGAAATCAGTCAGAGGGAAAAGGACTAAAACCATATGACTTCTTTCATATATGGAACATAAAACAACCACAAAAAAACAAATGGGCAAAATAAAAAGTCATAGACTACAGATTGGTGACTACCAGAGCGGATGTGGGGTGAAGAGAGGGCAGAACGCATAAAGGCGGTCAAATTCACGGCTAAGGATGCCAACTAGACTTTCGGTGGTGAACAAGCCACTGTGTCTACAGGTATCGAAATATAAGGTTGTACACCTGAAACATGGTATTAACCAGTGTTACCTCAAAAAGAAAAAGGGGTAAAAAAAAGAGACAAAAAATGCACCCAGCCCTTTGCTTTATGGTTTCTAATGCATTTCTTTTGTAAATTGTAGATCAACAAAATTCCTTTGTCACTTAAAAATCACTTAAAGTCTTTATTTTTCTATCTTCCTTGTGAGAAATTCTCCCGAGCACTCTTCCCTCTTAGTTGTTCTTTGAAAAACGTGTTAAAGAAATTCCAGAAGTGGGCCCTTAAAGATGCAAACTATTGAAGTAAAATATGATGCTAAACGGTGATAAGAGAATAAATTGGACTTTACTGTGATTATAAGAACGTGATAAGGTTTGAATGTAATTTTTATGACCTTTAAATTCTTTCAGGAAATCAATGCTACAGAAAAATGTTTCAAAGCAGTAACTTAAGCAATTTTAAAGAGAAACTTCCCATGCACACTCTTTTAGAAACTGAGAAGTACTATTAAACCTCTCAATTGGGATATTTAACTATAAGCAGTTTTTGCCTTTTATATTGTGCCCAGATCTCATTTCATGTAATTTGAATACAAAGTCCTATGGATTGAGGACCTAGATCTATAGGGAAATGTCTCATCCTCATTCTAGCTGGTGTTTCTTCTCTACTTTTGTTTCCTCTGAGCCTCCGCACTCATTTGCTCTTTCATTTTTTTAACCCGACTCTCCCTGTGATTGGCTGGCAGAGGGAGGACCGGTTTGGGTTTCATTTGTTTCTTTGCTCCAGGCAGCGTCGCTCTCCTGCCTCTCCAGCGTTGGTCCCCGCGTTAGAGTAGCGGGCTGGGCTCCCCGGGCAGCCCGTCGGGGGCGTGGCGTGGAGAGGCGGGGCTTGACCGGGGGCGGGGCTCGGCTGCGGAGCGCGACCGGCGGGCGCGCCCCAGGTTGGCCGTTTCCAGCCCAGCTGGGGGCGACAGCAGCGGTGGCCTGCTCTGGAGCCTTGCGGGCTCGTGCGGTTCCAGCTGAATTCCTCGCCCGATCAACGCCAGCTCGACCCCAGCGGAGAGGGAGACCCGGCGGCGCTCTGCTCCAGAACTCCCGCATCTCAGCCTCGGGAGCCTCGGGAGAAAGCTAAGTGCTTGCAGGTGCAGCCCTATCCCCAGAGCCGCCCTGGAACGCCCACCCCCAGACGGCTCCCCTGGGAAGACTTGACTTTCGAACGTTTTCTAGAGCCTTCAGCGCAGGGCGCGCGGGAGAGTGGGGTCCACGGCGGAGAAAGGAGTGAGCTGGACACACCGGTGATGGACGGACCGACCTGGCGCGTGGGCTGTTGCTGTCTCCTCCTTCTGGCTCTCGTTGGATTTACCCGAAGCGAAGGCATGCAGAGCTGCGAAGAAGTTCGGAAACTTTTCCAGTGGCGCCTGGTGGGAGCGGCCAAGGGGCTGCCGGATTCGCCGAGGCCAGGTAAGGCGCTGCTGGACCGCGCAGGGCAGTGCCTCTGGATACCGGGCCAGAGCGTCCTGAGCGCCGCCACTGGGCTCCCCAGCCTCCCGGGTTGGCCCTCCGTGGGAAGATGACCTTTTGGGCTCTTTGGCCGAGCAAGGTGAATCCGATGAGGCCTCAAGGGGAAGCTCGGTGTACATATCTCGCGCTCAGCTCAGGTCCGGAGTCTCCTTGACTGTGGGAATAGCCAGCAGCTAATTCGAGCTCTGGGCGCTTGCTTCCCGCCAGGTCTCCCTTAGTCTGGGCTGATGTGTGGGGACAGGCCAGTAAATCCCACAGCCGGGGCCAGCGCGGCCTGTCCGCGCGTCTGTCCCGAGTGGGAATTTCACCAATGCCCCGCCCGGGGACTCCTGTTTGCTGCTTTCTCGTGCGGTGGAAGGAGTTGGCTTGGTCGCTCCAAGTTTGACTCTGAAAACGCAAACCAGCCTTACACTTCTTTGCTCTAGAGTGGGTCACTGACGAGGGCAGCCGGTCCCCCTCTCTAATTAGCACTCGAACCCGGGACACCTACCCACTTTGGCGTGCCCTGTAAGCTGCTTCTCCGCGTCCTGGCACTACACCCTCCTTGCCAGAACCGAACTGACCAGTGTGCCGCCTGAACGGTGTGATGGCAACAGGAGATCAAACTGGACGTATTGTGGAGCCACTTAACGGTGATGAGATGCTCCAAAGCTTAAAGCGGAGAGAGTCCAGTAAGCGTGGTTAGTGTAGATTCTGCTTCCTGTAAGAGCGTTTTGCCTGCACTCTTGCTCGCTGCTGCCCACTCCTACTGCGCAAATTTCCTTCAGCTGGTGGAGTCTCCAGTTTAGGTTAGATCTGCAAGAATAGGTCTTAACTGTCAAACGCGATAGCAGGTGTCTGGAGCTGAGACCTTATTGGAGAAATGTAGCCTGATTACGAAGCCAACACAGCTGAGGACTGTGAGCGTGTTGGTTAACAAAGAATTTGTGGAGGATGCTTGGGTGTAAAATCCGTTCTCTGCCTGAGTTTTTAGTGCAGGGAGACTTGTCCTTAGCACTATGGACTAGGTACTTTGCTTGATTGCCTTGCTGGTTATGACATCAGTTCTGGAGTTATAGTACAAGGAAAATCAAGATATTTGGGGACCCTGAATCCATTTTAGTTTATGTGACCAGTCTTTTAAACAAACACAAATATTCATTTGAACATCTGTTCGTATTAGGTGTTTACTATTTGAAACAAGATAGTTGAAATTCTTTGTCCTCAAAAAATAGTACCCCCTTTAAATCTGTTTTCTTATTTCAATGCATTCTTGTCATTAAAAACAAACCTCACCTACCCGTAGCTGATAACAACTCATGCATCAGGGTTTGTGCGGGAGGAGGCTGTAGTGAGGGCACTGGGCTGCGAAGTCCTCACCTGGGTTATCAGATGTGGCCTCCCAGACACCGTAAGTTTGACTGATATGTTTAGTGAATGTTGACAGCTCTCCAGGAAGGCCTTGATTTCACCCATGTGTCATGTCTCAGTATTTCTGGTACCTTCTGGAGGCAACACATTGACCAGAAGGTGTTACGTTTCTAGAAACTTGTGCGTGTTTCGTCTCTGTTGAAGAGGAACTTCACAGAGGGTCAGAGCATCTCACCAGTAGGGCAGGAGAAACTGCAGCTCTGCCCTGCAGTGAAGGAAACGGTTGTACTTACTCGGGTTTGTTACACATCCCAGGGGTGGAGGAACTGGAGTAGCGCCTACTACCGGAGCTGTGCAGTGTCGCACTCTTCCCGAAACAGTGGTGCTGGTGGGAAGTGCTAACTTCCTCTGATATTTGCATTCAGAAAAAGTCACAAGCAAGTGTTATTCTGCATTAGAATCACCCGGTAAAAGGCACTCATACAGGAATCTGATATAATTCTGTATTTTTCGTGTCTGTGTATTGTTGGTCATTATTTGAATATGTAAATATTCAACTGTTTCATTTACCCTTGATCTTTCTTTCCTTCCCACTTAAAAAAAAATCCAAGAAACAAAACTCATTCCCACATTGAGTAAACCACACATACCACATGGTACATACGGTAAATGCTTTTCTTTATTTTTATATTTTATATGTTATATAACATTTAGCTTGATTAAGTATAGTAGTGGGCTATCTTATTTTCTAAAACTATCCTCAATCTCAAGAGAGAACGTAGTTAATGTACAAGTAGTGATTTCCACATGAGAACACAAACATTAATATTCTCTGTAACAAATTTATTTATTTAGCACTTAGGCTTTAATTGGCAAAAGATAATACACTTAAATTTGATATTTGTTTTCCTAGAAAGTTTTTTCATCATGTTTTCTTACATTTCGTGTTCACAGAAGGTTAATTTCTGAGATCTCTAGCCAAAATACTTTTAAAAAATAATATAAGCTGGTAGAATAACTTTTTACAGTTTCTCCCTCCATTTGTAGCTTGTACATCTGAAAACTATTTTACCTAATTTGAAATGATTAAAACAGTGAGCAGGGCCGTTTAAGCTGTTTCTCGATTCCCCTCACCTTTGTTCTCTACCCTGCTCCATTTCTTTTAAGCCTATTGAGCTCCTAAGGATGTTTGGATGAGAAATGAAAAAAAGGAGAGAAGGTGTAAATGTGATTAGAATTACAGATTTCCGTGTGTTCTGATTTTATTTCCTAAGTAGTTGTCAAGGTGCCCTTTGCTCTTGTTTATTTTATTCAGAAGAGAACTGTTAAGCTAGAATGTCTTTTAAAGGTCCTTTTCTATTTATGTTATTTATTGGGGAGGAGGGATAATGCTTTCCCATTGAAATTCTATCCACATGTGCATTGTTCACACATGTATTATTTCCTTTTTTTAGAAGAAGATAATTCAGAAAGGAGAGGCTTATGAAAAAAAGTCCAAGAGTACATTCAGATAATTTATATACCAACTAGTTTTAAAAACGTGGATACTCATTGGTACAGAGAATAGCTTATGGAAGACAACTTTTTCTTGGTAGCTTTTGGCTGTAAATGGGACAATAAAAATACAATTGATATGGGAAAATGAAATGCTGGTACAATAGGCCACTTTAAATAGACTCTATGATTTTAAATTTTTAACTGCTTTCATTGTAATCAAATCTTATAATCACTTAAACACAGTATTATTTCATTTTCACACTCAAGAGAAATAATCTACCTGGTAACCTTGGAGTATGGAATTATAGACATTTGATTTCAAAACTTGGTTCTGCCACCAGTACTTCTGTGACCTAGGTTAATTAGTTATCTTCTTTGAACCTCTGTTTCCTCATCTGTAAAATGGGTTTCTGCAGCCCCCCAAAATTGCTTTATAGGTGCCATGAAGTAACGTATGTACCGTATGTAAAATAGCACAAAGCCGGGCACACAGTCAGTGCTCACAAATGTGTTGTCATTGCAATTTTTATTTAGTGTCTTGATTTTAACTGGACTTGACCTCTAAAGGTAAAATTTTAGTTTTAGATCTCTATATATCAGAAGTTATTTTTATAACAATTTTTTTCAAGTCACAAATGATTGTTTTTAAAATTGGAAAGTATGTCTCTATCCACAATGACATTTGTTACATTGAGGTGAATATTTTGTTTCTTATTGTGAACTATTGGGAACTCAAAGGAAGAAAGGAGGCTACACCACAGCTAGTGGCAGCATCCAGAGCTACCTGCCTCCACTGCTGGACCAGCATTCAGGGAGGGGAAGTAGCAGGTATAGGGTGGTTTAGGGATTCACAGGATTAGATGGCTGGTGTCCATAGTCGCTCTTCGACAGTAGTCATGAAGTAACCCCTTTTGTTGCTGGAGAAGCATAGTTATGGTGATCGAATTTCCGAAGCCATAAAAGGGACCCATGGTCTTACATGGGGGGAGATTATTGTCAGGATCGCCCTCTGTGGAAGTCCGCCAGCCAGGAAGCACCAGAAACAAAACTTTGGTCAAACAAATAAGGTTCGTTTTGCTTGCTGCAGCAAGGAAGATTGCACAACCCAGGAAGATTGCACACCCAGGTGGGTGTCTCGGTAAGAGACAAATGAGAAGTGCTTTTTATGGGGTTTGGGCTTGTGCTGGGTGGTCACAAGGAGGGTTTAATGAAGTAGGACAGGTCAGGGACTGGGCATCTTTGTAATTTATGTAGGTGTTAGGAAGATCATTGTCATTAATGAAGAAGTAGTAGTCACTCTTCTTGGTCAAAGAGGGGAATGTTTAATCATTTTGGGGGGTTTGCGGAGTGTCCCCACGGCCATCCTGCCACAGCACAGGCCTCACGGGACTTTGTCCCGTCACTGATTTCTTTTTCTGTGTGTGATGTCTGTGTCGCGTTGTAAACATCAAGGGCTAGTTCTAGTGTCAGCGAAGTTGGTCCCCTTCTCCTCCCAAAAATCCAGTTTGTGCTTTCATGTCTCAGGGAATATGGGTTTCATTTTTATTCAGGCCTTTAGTGTAGCTTAATGAGGAGGAAGTGGCTATAATTTCCTACTTTGGGGTCATGGAGTATGATGGTCCACTAGGAGTTTGACTTGTACTAATCACACCCACGCTCTCGTAGTTTACTAACAAATGTAAATCATGTGTGTGTTTTGCCATCCTCCCTGCATCCCATAATTCACATTTCCTTTGCCAAGTGTACAACATCCTGTACTTGTATAATTGGTGTTGGGAGGGGTGCAAACCGGGGGACTTACAAATAGCATTTCATAATTTTCCTACTCTCCCCAAAGCACATTTCCAGCTTGTCTAGCCTTTCTGGAATAAGGATTCTTGTTTTGTCTATGTTTGTATTTGTAATTTGCTTTCCACATTTGATAAGAACACATTCTATGTCTGTAGTATTTTTTGTTACCGTATTTTGCCATGTATAATGTGCACCCATGTTTTGGTGTGCATTATACACAGGATTACATATTCATCATTCTCATGTAAAATGTGCATTCTCAAAAACTTGGGCAAAAATATGCACATTGTACACAGCTAAATATGGTATTATTAACTGTAACATTCCAACAACCAGATGCCTCTCTTAAACAGACATGATTTGTAAATCAATGGCCTCTTGATATAACTGCCCAAGAAACCACAGATTTATTTTGTTTCAATGGAGTCATGAGAAACTACAGTCATATGCATTGTTGAAGTAGATTGTGAATGTCATACCTGATCTACTTGGTTAAGTAACAATAACAATTTTAATAAAAAATAGCCATTTCCCACATCTGTCTTTCTTTTATAAAAGCCTGACCTTCAATTTAAAGAAAAGACAACACCAATTGTACCCTCAGTTCTTCTATTTTTTAGCTCAGGTATATCAGATTTAGCTAATGATATTGCTAAAATCATTCTGAAATGATTTGTCATTCTTCTATGAATCATAGTAAATAGCATAGTTTTTGATTAGCCATATTAGGTTCACACATGGCTGTTTTATAAGTTGCATGTAGACAGTACTTTTATGGAAAAAAATTAGATTTTGTACTTTCAGATTTTTATGAAAAAATACAGATTCTTCTGAAAATTAAAGTGCTAAGCAGTATCAAATAAGCAAAATAACTACCTTCCAGAAATAACCACCAATAACCCTTTGAATTCATCTTTCAAAATTCTCAATAATCCTCTGCTAAGGACATATATACTCTTTTAAGGTATGTTAGAATTACTTTATTATTCTTTGTTACTAATTATGAACCTATCAATATTTCCCATGACATTAAACATCCTTCTAGACATGTATTTTTTTAGTGATGGTGTAGTATTTGTGCTGAATTACTATGCCATAAACTGAACGCTCCCTTATTGTTGGAATACAGGTTTCCAACATTCACTGCCGTGAAGCCATCTGGGAAAGGACATGAGTGGTAACTGTGCCGAACTCTTACCCTGCTTACGCCTTTGCCCATCCTCTGCATCCATTTTACGTTAGGGTTTTCCAGTGTCAGCACCGTTGCCTTGTGGGGCTGGATGACTCTGCTGTGGAGGGGTGGGTGGTGGGTGGGGAGCTGTCCTGCGCTTTGCAGGCTGGATCGAAGCCTCTAGGACCTTCACCCAGTAGATCCTCCTTTCCCCAGTCGTGACAACCAAACATGTCTCCAGACATTGCTGAATGTCCCACGGAGGCAAAATCTGACTGAGTGGGGGCCACTGGCCAAAACGTCCACCTGTGGCTCCTTCTCTCTCTCTCTCTTACACACACACACACACACACACACACACACACAGTATAGCAGACTGGTCCACAAACTTTAGGACTTAGCTCAAAATCCAGCTCTTCTGAGAGGCCTTTTTCAGGGTTTACTGAACTGTGTGTATTGTTGATCAATGTAACATTTTTCTTTCTCTTTACTGTTGATTTTTTATCACCAGGTCATGTGCATGATGAGAATAGAAAACTGTCTACTGGGAAAGTTCCATTAACCTGCACAGTCCCACAGGGTCCCCCACTCACAAGAGCCTCATGCTTGGTTTAATATTCTTCTGTTGCCATCTTGAAGTTTGATCAAAGGGTCCTGCCATTTCTTTTTGTGTTGGCCCTGCAAGTTGCATGAGCAGGCCTGCTGTGTGCGTCGCTCATTGTAGAATATCTGGTGCCCAGGACAATGCCTGGCAAGGAATAGGATTTGAAATATTTGTTGACGTCAATCCATGGGTATCGAACACACAGCATTCTGCTATCTATACACAATTAACTTTGTTATGTTTCAGAGTGTTATATAAATGGGTTAAAACTTGGCTCTTAGGCTTTTTATTTCTTCACAGCAGGTTGGGGTCATTAGCCCAACGCCCACCAGTGCCAAACTCACATTTTTTACACACTCCATTGCTTTAACTATGCTCAAGTGGGCACATTCGTAGTCATTTAGGGCCCGCCTGCTTTGCATCCCACAAAACTGCACCCAACTTCGGCCAGTCACAGATGAAACAAGCTCTGGGGCCGTGAAGGGCCCCAGCTGCTGCTGCCCTTGGAGGCTCTCTGACTCAGAGACTTTACACCTTGCTGCTGAGTGGACATCACCCACACATGTGAGCCCCTGCTGATTCCCTCTCCCCTGGGAGTTCCCTTGCCCTTCCCTTCTTCTGGGTAGTGGCCCTGCTGTTGCTGTCTCTGAGAGGAGGGGGGACTCCTGCAGGGAGGGACCTCCCTTCTCATGCCACCTGTCAAAGTACAGCCCGAATAAAGCTCACTGTACACTGCTGCCCTCTTGAGATAGACTACCTTTTTCTTGATCAGTCCTGAAGTCCTTGAACTCACCGCAAATAAGTAATTACTTAGTTATTTCTAGTATAAGGTAGGGGCTCAAAGCAGCAGTACTGATTTTAAATATAAGCATTTCCTTCTACTAGACTATAGGCTACTTGAGAGTGGGATCTGTGATTTATCTTTTTGTTTGTGACTAGGCCAAAGTTAATAAATACATTTTGATTTGTAGAATTAATCTCCTATGTCTAGTTACCTAATAGGCCCCATTGATTGTGTTTATGTTTTCTATGCTTAATATTAATAGAATGAGAAATGTAGAAGTTGAAGTTTTTAAAAATATATTCTGATCTGGGCTCAGTTTATTGTTGAATAAATTGTTTTCACAAACTTAATGTTTCCTTATGTAACTCCGCCACAAACTCTATGAAGTGACCCAACCCTTTTTAGGGAATTTTTATCTACATTATTCGACACATTTGAAGCGGAGTAAATGAACTGCTAAACAAATGTCTGGAAGAAAGTTTCCTCAAATGTTCGCAAGGAAGGGAAGATTATTTAACATTTAAAATACTGGATTTATTTATATAGTGTTTGTCATTATGTAGACAGTCTCACTGATCTGCTGTGGAACATGAATTCATCTATTATTGGGAAAATGCAGAAAAATGAAGGTGACCAAATATAATTTATGTTGGGCTCTGGGTTGGTTGAAACATGGTTTCTTTCCATGAGGAAATTAATAGTAAGGAACTAGAAAATGATTCAGTCTTTCCATCACCTATCCTTGTTAATTCAACATTGGGAGCAAAGTACATGTCACTTATCTATGGAATTCTTGAACTGGGAAGATTGTTAAAAGATACGGGTCTAGCCCTGGCTAGTGTGGCTCAGTGGTTTGAGTGCTGGCCTGCCAACCAAAAGGTCACAGGTTCGATTCCTAGTCTAGGGCACATGCCCGGGTTGTGCTTTAGGGGGGTGCATGAGAGGCAATGGCACATTGATGATTTTTTCTCCCTCTCTCCCTCCCTTCCCATCTCTCTCAAAGTAAATAAATACAGTCTTTTTTTTCAAAAAAGATGCTGATCTAGGCTCCATGTAGTGTAGACCAAGTAGAGAAACCACAGCCCTTCAGAATATGCAAACAGATATTTCCTGCAAATAGCAAAACATATTATGTGGAAACAGGAATAATCTGTCTCTAAATTGTTTCGAACAATTCCAATCTTAGAAATGCCTAGTGTTTAGGACCTCTCCTGAATGATATCTGAGGGAAAAAACTGTTGTTTTCTATATGTAGTGTGGTGGTTATTTATTTAGGATACCTTACAAGAGGTATTAGGAAATTTTACCTAAGTAGAAGGATTACTTAAGTCAGTTCCTATCAGATATGCATATTTTGATATGGTTCAGGTATTAACTTAAACATGTTACAAATACAATCATATTCAATAGCTACTAAACATCTCTAGTTTCATAATTTAAATTGCTTATTATTCTCATTAGGGTAATGGGCTTGAATTCCTAGTTTTCCTCTTCTGTACCACAATAATTAAATTTATTTAGGTTTTCCTAATTCTCTCTGGTGATATAATTAAATGGTATTTGCAGATATCTTCTTGGAGCTCAGAGTCCTTTGCCCTTCCTTATCTTACAGTTTCAGGGGACTTCAGTTCAAGATTTCTTCAATATTCATTTTGAGAGGGGGCGGGAACTGAGGAGGGGCTGGAATGAAAAGCCTTCATAGATCGAAAGAATACAAAAATTATTTCTAGATGGCCTTGTTTTATGTGTGTGTGTGTGTGTGTGTGTGTGTGTGTATACATATATATGAAACAGAAGATTGTCAATATTAAATTACCTGTCCAGATTTATTTGCTTTTTGAAGAACTCCCTTATTTAGTAAGGTTATACCAAGTTACATTTGGTTCATTTTCTTTTGATCATCGAAAACGTCTGTGTTTAATGAGCTGAAACTGAAGTAGGTCAATAAAATAAAGAGACTAACAGTCTGTTCTCACCAGGGTTGGGATACATTTTACCTGGGGGGGGGAAAAGTAATTTTTTAAAAAGGTTTTTTTGATAAACTTAAAAGGTAAAGGAAGTAGGAATAACATCGAAACTGTCAAAAAGCCGAGGAATCCATTGGTTCTTCAGGGTAGTATTTGTCAGGTGAAGATTTGTAGGTATGTGTTTATATGGCAAAAGCTTTAGTTACAACACACTAAATTTTACTTTTATAAGTTTTTCACTTATATAAGTTTGGGGGCACACATAAGCTTTAGGCTATTAGATACGTAAGATTCTAGGCATCTTTGGAAATATCTTACATACAAAACAAGGAGAAATGTAGGTACGACAAAACATTGAAATGTCATGGGATAATAAAGTGGGAAAAGCAGACATTTCAACTTATAATCTGTCCAATGTCATGGTCACACATTTTAGTGAATAACAATGAACTTGTAGTTTTGAAATAGCTTAGTCTTGACTCCGTCATTTATTAGCGGTGTGACTTTTAGCAAACAACTCACTCTCTTAGAGATGTTTTTCTTTCTTAGCAGGGATAGTTTTATAGGCTGTTCCTTTCCCCTTTAAATGGTTTTTGAGGACCACATGGTATGGTGCTAGAGCTTTGTAAACAGTAATATTTTCTACAAAAGCTACATAATTAATTCTGCATAATTAAGTCTATTACAAATGTTCTTCTCAGATACATTAAAACATTTTTTATGCTCAATTAGGGAGCAAAGAAATCATAGGAGAAATACTTTTTATGCTAATAAAATAACAAACCGTCAAATATTTTTTTTCCCACCACTCACCCTCAAGGTATTAATTCTTTACCCTTAGAAACACAGTCTGTGTTTTAATTCTTCAGTTAATAAACAAACAATTTATTATTTATAGTTTAATCCTATGGTAAAATAGATTTGTTTACTCATATTACGTAGTTTAAAAACAAAAGATTAGTCTTTTGCAAACTAATATCATTTAAATTAATTCAATTAAGATTAAAGGGGAAGGTCCTTTGCCTGGAAATATGCTGAGCAAAGCGGAGCAGGGGCAGGTTCTGCACCAGGTGATTGACATCACGAGATGAGTAGGAGTTAATTCTCTAGTGTGTTTCAGCGCATCCCTGCGTGTCATTCACTGACAGGTTTTTGTGTGTCTCCTGTGTGGGGGGTGAGAACTTTTCTTCCAGATGAGAGACGCAGAGGTGGAGTGTGTGCTGGCAGGTCTCCGTCTGACCCTTCAGATGCACCCTCCCCTCTGCTCTCTCCTTGGACGATATCAATGGGCGTTCTTGCCTCTGGCAGTCGATGGGGAGCAACTACTGGAGCAGAGAGCGGTCAAGTGGCGTGTGCTGGTTCCCAGGTCTCCCTTGGCGGACTCCCTGCAGGCTGCCTGTGTATGTGACTTTAGCCTAAGCACCCAGCTCCTGTCAGGTGGCTTCACAACTCCCTCTGGACTCCCGTAACTACTTTCTCCTCCTGGCCCCAAAGAGGCCTATCAGCTCCTCCTCCACAGTTACTAGCTAGGGAGCACAGCAGTATTCCTTATTGTTTTCCTATAGCCTGCCCTTCATTCAAAATTGTTAAATAAAACTATTTGAGGAAGCATTGTATTTCTTTCCAGGGTCCTATATGACAAAACTTTACATACTTTAAATATGTAAGTCCACATATTTTTAGAGATAATTTGATTTGTAATTAAAAAGTATAGAAACATAAATCTGTTCTAGAATTGATTTATAAATGCTTTCAGAAGTTCCAATCGATGGTGATTTCTCTACACACCTTCAGTTGCCTCGTGATCATGCTTTTGTTAATTAATTGTTTCTTTCCCTCCCTTCCCCCTCCCACCCCCTTTATGAAGAACATTGGTGGTGGATAACTAACTCTTTAGGTGTCAGTTGGAAATATGACCACATCGATAATATGCTGTACTAATAACATAGTAGTTTTATCCCCACCCACTCCACCGATTCAACCAATCAACACATTCTTTAGATTCTGTTTCACAAGTGTCCCCATAATCTCTGCCCACTGCCATTGCCACCATCATGACTTAACCTAGTGCATTTTCATGGCTGGACTGCGAACTCAGCCTGCATCGACTCTTGAGGTCCTTTCCTGGCCAGTCCATTTCCTGACTGAGTTCCTAGTAGAACTCAGATCTTATCTTTACTTCTTGTGTTAAATCCTTTAATGATTTTCCATGGCCTTTGAAAAATATTTAAAAAAACATAATTGTATTTGAAGACATAACTTCTGCATAATAAAAAAGAAAATAAATATAATAGTGAAATAAATGAGGGAAAACACACCCTATGGCATTTTATCTGTAATGCACAGCAACCAAAATGTTGGCATTCTTAATCAGCAATGAGCTCTTATAAATTGGTGACAAAGACACTAATATTCTAAGGGAAATGAAAGAAGAACATAAAGAGGAAATTTACATCATATAAATGACTAATATGGATAAATGAGGATGATTGAGTGCAACATTAATAGGGAAGAAACAATTTTTTAGGGATGTCACATTGTCAAAGGTTAAAAACACTGATATCTCCTGTTCCCGTGACTGTAGGAAATAGAGCACTCATTTACAGATACTAAGAGAGAGGACTAATGAAGATTTTTTCTACATTCAGTGGAAATTCTTCAGTTATAACTCAAAATCAAAATTCTGTGTACCCTTTGCCTAGCAACTCCAATTTATAGGAAAGTATTTCAGTAAGATAATCAACTAAATTTAAACACACACACACACACATATTCATTACACAGAAAATTTCTAGCTATATAAATGTCTATCAAATGATAAATTATAGATAATTATGTGGTTAAACCAAGAGAGGTAAAGCTATATAACCAAATAACAAGTGACTTTTTAGTACATTTGTGGGACATAAGCAAACTATGGCCAGACTAGGAACAAAAAGGAACCTGCTTGAGGATCAATTTATGTATGAACATACCCCAAACAAAGTACACAAAAATTCCATTAATAATACATAGTCAGGAGATAGCCTTGAGGAACAGAATTAGGGAGAGAGAAAAAAAAGCAGTTAAGAAGCAAAAAAGTTCACAAATTTCAAGGTCTTTAGAATTTTTTAAACAGATGATATTTTTTAGTGAATCAATTTTTAATTTACCCTGAGCTAAGTGAACTTTCCAGGTGTATGTGATTCCCACTTATGGAGCTGCCAAGATGAAGCCCTCACAATTCCACGGTTTCCCCATGTAACAAGGTCTTCAGGCCCCCTGGGCTCCAGTCCAATGGCGGCGATGAAAGCAGGGAGCCCTCTGGCTCTTTATCCTAAATGTCTTGACTTTTATGTCTTATCGGACCCCTCATGGTCTTATCCCCTATTCTTCAGTTTTCTAGGCCCTTCTTCTCCCCATGTGGATGGGCCAGCTTTTGATCCAGAGCTACCAGAAGGGACACTGGTCCTCCTGCCATATCCCTGGAACCACTGAGGCGCTCCACACTAACTTCAGTGCCAGGAATTATTTCTGAAGTTATCTCGGAACCAGAGCACCTAATTATGGCATGGCTTGAGGGGCAAACAGAAACACCAGTTCTCTCTCAGACTGTAGTGATAGCCTACTGGTCTTGTTTCCAATTTGTCTGCCTTGGAAGTCATTTTCTATATGCTAAAAAGGTGGTGGTGTTTCTAAATGGCGGACCTGAGGATATTGTCCTTCTAAACCAGTTCACACTTTCACATTCCAGTGACATAAGCCCAGGTTAAATTGTTGGAAACTTTGGAAGGAATGCAATGGATACATATCAAGGCATTTTAGGGAATAGTGAAGACTAAGGAAGAGCAGGGATGCAAATATGCCAAATAAATAAAAATTGGTACTAGAATGCTTACAAATCTGTTGCTCTTTGTGGTTTTACCCTTTTTCCTGTTGCAGAACAGCCTTCTTATAGCAGAAAATATGACTACTGTATAGCCTCCTTGCAAAAAAGGGAGAAACTGACCCAACCCTCTTGGTTGCAAGTTTAAACATTCCAGGAAGGAGGTCACCATATAGTTTTTTCACTAACTGTAAAGATGAGTGGAGCGGGGTGGTGTCCTAGAAAGCATTTCAAGCTATTTATGCAAATCCAGTGGTGTTTGGCACATATCTTTCATGGTTCCCCAGTGTGTATGGAAAAATCTTGAACTCCTGTGTATTGCATTTGAATTCCTACCTTCTTTTCTATTCTTGTCTCCTGTGGTCCTCTGTTCTCTCCCAGCTCACCTTCCTGTTTGGTGAGTTTGTCTGCCTTGGGCCCTGAGTGTCTCACATATGCCCATAGTGCAAGGCCCTGTCTTCCCTTTACTTGGGTCATTTCTCAGTGCTGTGTTTGCAACAAGCAACCTCGGGGGTAGTTTCTCCTAAGACAAAGAGCAGGGTGGTTTCTGCTTGATATATAAAAAAAAAAGTGGCGAATCCCCCACAAGACCCATGTTCCTTCCCTGGAAGGCAGTCTACGATGTGTGTGGCATCCATCCAGAGCACCCTGCGGAGCAGGGAATGAGCCTCCCGCTCACGCTGCTCACTGGCTGTGCTGTGAGCCTCTCATCTTCTGTTTGCACCAGTGGAGCAGTAATATGCTAGCTTGTTAACTTGCAAGTTGGAAGAACTCCTAGACCCTTTGTAACCCAGCAGACAGGGGCCTGTTCCTGTGGTGCCTTGGTGCATGATCCAACATTCAGTATTGGATGGAACAGGTCTTTATTTACAATATTCCAGCCTCAGGGGCTCTGGGGGCACTTCAGCTTGGAGCCCTCTTTTCCATGAGACCCAGCATTTCCCTTGTTCCCCAAACAAGGCTACAAGCCAAAAGCAAACCCAATCGTCCCCCATTTTCTTATCTTAAGCCCACTGCACACACAGTTGTTCAGTTCCCCTGGAAGGTACCAAAGTCGCCATTCTCACACAGCAGGTCTCTCCTTCGGGATCTGGGGTACGTTGTCATCAGCCTCTGTGTAATAGTCCAGGAATACACTAGTCCAGGAATAGTGCACCACAGCACACTGGATCATGGTGAAGTTCAGGAAAACATAAGTCTCAAGAGTCCAGATAAAGTCCAGGTTTGCATGGCAGCAGGTCAGCATCTTGCAAGGGAGAGCCTTCAGTGTCAGCTAGAGCAGGCATGATCAGAGTGGCAACATGTCTCCTTCCTTACCGCACCAGGCTGTGTGGCGGGATCCCGACTACCAACTACACAGCTGTGTGATTGCTTCTCCCTCTTACATGGCTCTTCAACTCCCTTCAAGCTGTGAGGCCAAAACCCCTCATTGCTGCCTGCCCCTTCATTTAAATCCTGACCTGGAGCCTCCTGTGTGACCTCATCTCTGACTCCTCCCACAGTGAGTGATATTTGCCAGTTTTCTTGTATAGCTTACATTCATTTGGCTGCCATTCCCAGTCAAGGCAATGACTCAGTGATCAGGGCCACCTCCCTGGCTACATTACGAGTCAGAATATACCCTTAAGGTCATGCCCACCTTGCCCCGAAGTGGCAGTTCAGCTATTACCACAGCTACTAAACTAGCTACCAAGTTGCAACAGAGGTGCAAAGTATCTTAAGCTGTATGGTGTGCTTTCCTACTTCCCCCAAACGTGAGCTGTGGGGGAACATGCTGTGTATCCCATTTCACCTTCACAACACCCAACAACTCTCCCCAGACCGCACCATACGCAGGCATGGCTTTCCATTTAATCCATATTCCGATGCGTTTGTTTACGTTAATGCACTGTGTCTTTTCATACATCTTGCCTATCATTGCCACTCTTGGGGATATCATTCCCTTTTCT
Organism: Tonatia bakeri; assembly: GCA_004024845.1. Taxonomy (NCBI): domain Eukaryota; kingdom Metazoa; phylum Chordata; class Mammalia; order Chiroptera; family Phyllostomidae; genus Tonatia; species Tonatia bakeri. The sequence goes on from PVIA01007530.1 coordinate 55,403, forward strand.
CTTTCTCAGTCATGTTTGGCCAATGTGAGTTCACATTTGTTTTGCAAGTATCACATTTATGAACTGAGATGAATTTAACCCTCAGAAATTCAATTTCTCATTTATAAACTGAGAATATTGTCTATCATAATTGTTGGGTAAGGAGACTTATAAGGCACCTTCTTAAAAAAATATGAAAAATATTGCTGGAAATCTCCCATGACCCACTCCCTTGTCTCTTCAAAAAGAGGAAATTATTTCTTCCTCTGAGTTCCCACAGAACTTAGTACATACGTCTTTCATAACACTTTGTCACATTAATTAAATTTTTTTACAAATGTGTTTCCCCTTAGACTGAGCCTTGGAGGGACAAAATGGCATTCTCTCCTTCTTGGCATCTTCAACTATCAGAGTGTCTTGCACAGAACAGGTGTTTAATCAATATTTGATGAATTCATTTGATTTATTAATTAAAATAAAGAACAGGAAATTACTCTGCAGTTTAGCACAGATGGAAGGAAGACTCAGCATCTCCTGAACAGTCCCTTGAGCGGGGACGTGGCTAGGAGCCCATTTATACTGTAGGGCTGCCTACTCTCACCCACAGCAGAGAAGCTCACACATTTGTCTGTCCTTAGGATGCCGTTTTTAAGAACCCTGGCTAGGTTGACCTCAGCAAGAATAACTAGAACACACAAATTGTATTCTGTTGCATATTATTTCTATTGGCAGTTAAACTGGCCTTCTTAGCAAAAAGGATCTTACCCTCTTGGAGATAATGTTGCACGCTGAACGTGTTTCTTGAAGGTTCATAGTGCATATTAACATATAAGCCTCAAGCACCACACTGGGGAAAATCTATTTGATTATTAGGAAAACCAATTAATTTGCATAGGGCAAGAGGTTTTTTTTTTTTTTTTAAATTTAACTCCTATTATTCCTCTGGAATATTTCCACCCACTTAATACCAGTTAGAGAAGCCCTTCTTGTGGATGGAGCAGATAGAGAGACTTTTCTTAGAACCTTTGAGGGGAAAGGGAGAGTCTAGTATGATTCTCAGCTTTTTTTTTTATTTTGAGTAGATGCTCTGTAGGGAGGAGGGTGTGATGGGGGGTGTGAATATGGAGTCTACTGTGGCATACTGCAGTGGAATGCATGACAGGTAGTTGGAAACAGGGGTCTAAATATCACTTGAGAGTGGTGCAGATACAGATTTGGGGGTCATTAGGTATGAAAGTGAACTCCTGGGAGTAGAAGGTCACACAGGGATAGAACTAAGAGGCCGAACTGGGGCAACACAAATAATTAAGGGTCAGGAGAAAGAAGAATCCAGTGGTGTTCTAGAAGTCAGGGAAAGAGAAGAGTTTTGAGGACTTGGGTGTAAATAGTGTCAGATTCCACAAAAATGTCGAGAGTGATTAGAAATGGGTAAATGTGTCTTGGTTTTGATAACTGAGAGTTCACCAGTTTTCTGGATGTCTACATTTACCAAGAAGTGGTGGGGTCAGAACTGAGGTTGTAGGGCTGATATGAGAGTGAAGTGGAAACAATAAATTGAGACCATTCTTTCAGAAGCCTAATTCTGCAGAGAAGATTAGAAAAAGCCAGAGAGCACCTGGTCATCCTTGCGTGTGTATGTTTTGCAGAAACACACTTTGTGAACGTTTCTCAGGTTAAGAAGGTGTGGGAGCAGTGCCGAAGGGCGAGGCAGCGATTAGTCACAGAAAGCCGTTTTGGCTGTTAAGGATTTTGGATTTCATACCAAAAGCAACAGAAGGCCATAGGAAATCAGTTAGCATGAGTGACATTGATCAGGTTTGCATTTTTAAAAGTCCCTTCTTGTGTATATGGTGTGAAATTAGAGTGCTGATAGTACAGGTGGCAAGAAGTAAATTTGAAAAGTACTCAAGAGGTTGAATCGATATGATTTTGATTTCTTCTAGTTATCTTGCAACATGAATCTCCTCAAGTGCTTCCCATATATATTTTTTAAGTTGTACATCCAGCTGAAATAAGCCCATCAATAAAAGAGGAACATAACTACCTTAAATTTGTGGATGTTTAAATAACCTTAATTATATTGCATGTTGTGTGTGTCTATTCATATAACACACACTTCTCACTGCATAGTTAATATATTCTTGTGCTGTAGGCCCCTTGTAACTATTTGGGAGTGAGTTATAAAATTTCTAGAGGAGCTAGGAATTTGAGCCAGAAGAAGTTAAGCCATCGGTGTCTTAATTGTCCCAGTTAGCTATATCTTTCTATTTTATGTGTGTATTTGTATCCTTGCTCTTCCAATATTAGTTTAAATCACTGTACATAGGTCATATAGTCTGAAATTAATGGTTGGTTGAAAGTTTTGGCTCAGAGTTTCCTATTAGCCACTAAAAAGTGTAATACAATTAGTTACATGATTCAGAGTAGTTATTAGAGCAAGAGAACAAGGAGTGAGCAAGAAGATTTCCATGGTTCTTTCTATACTAGACTATATGTGTTGATATAAACAAGTTAGAGCATAGGGGAGGTGTCTTTAGCCAAAAGAGAAGACCTCTGTGCAATATTTCAGTTGTGGACTTCGAGGTCAGGAAGAGACAAAGGAAAGAGGAGACTCTTTCCTTGCAGTGAGAAATACAGTGGTGCCTGACACTAAGGCATTAGATTGAAATTAAGATATGGTATTAGAATAGGAGAAATGATCAGGTCAAAACTTGTGAAGATGCTGATAGAGTCTCCTGATAATGACTACCTATGGCACGATTCTAATGGGATGTGTCAAGTCCTTCTAGGCTGCTCATGGTGAACAAACCTCTAAATTATGAAATTATGGAGCAAGGCTCACAGGAAAATGCCAGTCAGTTATGTAATTATCAGACTTTCCTGGGACAAGAGTGACTTCTTTTCATGAAGTTGGTGGCAGGATTAGATGGTAGAGTGGGTAAAGACTATCAGAATCCACGGTTTTCTAAAGATACCTGGAATTTAGTTATTCCTGCAGGATGTTCATGCTTATGACTGATATCCCAAGGATCTAGGAGGTACTAGATCTAGTATGGAGGCTGGTAGCCCAATAAAGGTTGGAGAAAAAAAGTAGACCCTGTTGAAAATTTTGGAAAAATGCAATTAAGAAGAATAAATGTTGATTGAGTTATCTTGATACATTTTTGAAATGCATGGTTAATTATATTCCTTATTAGTATCTCAATTTTAGGCAGAATTCAGTTGCTTTTTTTTTTTGGTGGAATGCTTTTAGTTGCAAGTAACAGAAAGTGTAACTGAAGTGATTTAAACAATACGTTTATTATTTCCCATGACAAAGATTCTCAGTGTGGAGCAGTTTCAGTGTTTGTTGGTTTCAAAGGAATGACATGATAGCTCATAACAGGCTTGTCTAGACCAGTCTGGATATTCCCCAACAAGGCTGTTGTAGTACCAAATTGTATGTCGATGGTTACATCCACATGTCACAGGGAAGGGACTGTCTCTGTTTTATTTCCATTTTCAAGACTAAGGAGAGCCTACCAGGAATCTACTTGATGTCTTTATTTCCTCAAGATTTGTTGGCCAGTGTTTCTTCCTCAGGCTTTAACTTAACAAGTGAATCATCCCTGGGCCAGGGGTGGCGGGGTCCACCTCCCATGATAGATGGAGCTACCTAAGGAGAGTGGACACAATAGAGATTTTTTAAAGAGTGAATTCTTGGGGAATGGCTATCGGGTAGGCAGTCAATCATTTCTGCCACGTTGATGGAGGCCAAAAATCAATCAGGCTGACCTCAGAGGAGGAAGGTGTTAGATGACCATGGAGGAGCATCCACAGAATGTTGACAGGGAAATAGTATGTGAGTGAAAGGTTTTAGGGATGGTTATGAAAAGGGAGAGGGTAGAGAGATGGGTAAAAAGTGGAAGGGGAATATAGTCAATAAGCTTGTGATAAGTTTATATGGTGACTGATGATTACCAGAATTAGTGGAGTGACCACGTTGTAAGGAATAAAAATGTCAGATCACTATATTGTGCACCTGCAACTAAAATAACCAACATAAGCTTGTATACCAAATATAATTAAATTTTTAAAATAGATAAACTTTTCAGCTTAAAAATAATTTTGTGACTATACAAATAGTCAATCAAGTAGTAAGACAACAAAAAATTTTAGAGTATATAAGGAAAAGAGTATATTAACCATTTATTGTTCCTGAAAAATTCTCTTAAACATAAATCCACCAAAATAGGGGGAAAATAGACTAAAAAATGGTGACCCTTTGAGATAAAGGGACTGGTATTAAGCATTAATTCTGCTTAAATGCATATTTGAAATTTAGTATCTTTGGTAATTTTCATGAGCAGATTGCTACTGCTATTGCTGACAGAAAAATAAATGATTATTTTACTTTCCTAATGCCAGAGGTTTTCATATTCTTTTACCATCCTACTACTTTAAAGTTCTCAGTTCAAGAGAGACAGTAGCACAGAATGAGCCGCGTATCTCAAATCTCCAGGTCTTACCTGTTGGGGGGACTAAATGATATTACAAGGATAATTAAGCCTCTATAATACTACTAGCGAGTATCTACCCAACAATGTGGAAACTCTGTTCCTGGTGGGTTTTCCCCATCCCCTAGATATATCCCCACGAGACCCCAAGGAGTGTTTGGGCTCACCAGTTCCGGCTTCCACTGGTTCAGTGTGGTAGGAGTTGGCTCTCCCATGTGAGATGCCCCTGTAGTGGCCATTGGCATTTTCGGATTGCTGACGTTCACAATATTACTGGAGTTTTATTTGTTTGTTGAAACTAAACTACCCCTTCTTAGACATGCAGTTTGAGTGGGAATGACCCAGCCCTGAACTCTTGTCTTGACCCAATCCTAATACTTCGTTTGTGTTTCGACCACAGTGATAGTTCAGACAAGGGCAGACAAGCCAGCCCGAGTCAATGAAATATGAAGAAAAGTTTCCTGAGGCTTCTGAAAAAAAAATAAATAAATAAAAAGGAAGCTTTCTTTTCTACAGGGACTACCTGAAGCATATTTTTTTCTCCCCTGGAGTAATGTGCTCTTGCACATTGCACAGGAGCCATTTTTTTGCTGGAGGCTGGAGTGTGTGTGGGTGCTCCCCACGGGGAAACGGAGGATGAAACTGGATCTGCCAAACACAGAGTGGAGGGAGAGAGAAGAAGCAGGTCTTCTGTGAAACTGTTCAAGCAACGATGTCAAAAGTTGTCCCAAATTACACTTACTTCACACTTTTTAGTTTCTGATCCAGTTAAATCCCTGATGGTTTCTGCCAGTTTCAGTTAGATTTTTTTTTTTTTTTAATTCACAAGCATCTGGTGACACAGTTTCTTTTAGTGGGTGTTTTTCTGGTAGCTGAGCTGGTGAAGTGCCAAGTAATAGAGTTTATTTTTAATACACGATTTATTTCCAGGCACACAAAAGCCCTGGTGATTGGTGTGGGGCCCTGTGGAATGTCAGTTACCATTCTCTACCCAAAACAATGCTGCCTGCCCACTCATAGTTTCTAAGTCTGACTTTATTTGGCTGGGTTTCTCTGTGATCAAGTATTTCAGAGTTCCAGAGAGTCTTCCACATAATTAATTAATCAAGTCACCCTTTCCTGCCACACTTTCATGAGAGTATTAGCTTAGACACTTTGGTTGCAAGAAACACAAGCTAATTTGGTCTAGTACAAACATGATTTATCATAAGCCTTTATGTGTATCTAGTGAAACCCCAAAGAATAGGAAATAATAGGGACTCAGAAAAGGACAAAAGCAGGAACTGAAGATAGCCCTGACGATTTTCCCTGTGTGCTCTGCTTTTTGTCTCGATGGTGGATGGTGAAATAACATGGACACTTCATGCCTAAATTACACATAAAGCAGTTCCAAGGGCAAATAGACTTGACTTTTCCTATGTTCCAATTCTAAATTCCCAGATGACACAGCCTGCTTGGTTCTGGTGTGAGTCCCTCACGAACAATTAGATGGGGCCACCGCACAGGGAATATACTAACTGTGCAGTGAGAAGCATGTGTCGTGTGAATGAAGAGCCCCACACAACGTACTCTAATGAGATGTGAGGCCAGGCGACACACATGTGGGGACAGGGGCCTCTCGTGGAAGTGCTGAGAGAGCTGTTCTCTGGAATCATGGCCTAATAAGTCATTTCAGTGTGAGCTCCCTTTATGGTAGTTTCCTTCCCTTTCCCGCGCCTAGCTCCACCCCTAGCCAAGGTCTTGAGCTCATCAGTGGATGCAAACAGGTTGAGAGGTGATGCTTAATTTCTTGTGCCAGGTGGTTCCGAAACTGAGCTTCAGACTGCCTGGGAGGGACTGTGAAGCCAGGGTTGGGCTTCACTCAGAGAAGTAGTGTGGATAGTCGGCTATTGAGATGGCGCTTTTAGGTGAGTTGGTTAAAGAGCCATGGATGATAAGGGGCTTCTTTCCCATTGCAGGATGAGTTGCAATTCATTTTATTTCCATTTCCAAGGTAGCAGGCTATCCCGCTGCTGTTTCTTCATATAAATATGCATTAATTTATGTTTAGGCCTTTTGTTTTCTCAGCCGGCTAATGGGTTGCAGAATGTTGATTCCAAATTCACGACTTCAAGTTTGAGAGGGCCTTCTATTTAACATAGCTCTCCCCTCTTCACTGACACAGAATACATACTTTCCTTTAGACGGACTTGTTGCTGGTTAAAAAGTGAGGAGTTAAGTATGTAATTTGGTGCGAACATTAGTCGACCATTGCTAGAAAAACAACTCTAGTACACCTTTGAAGGATCAGTGTTGCCTCTATATGTAGGAGTGAATATTATGTTGACCCCATTTGTCTAAATTTTTGGGTTGCCAAATGTTATTTTTTATTGACTACATAACCATAAAAACTCATAATACCTGAAATACTCCTTATGGAAAAATGTTTTTTATTTTAATGAGTAATATCAGCATACACTTTTAAAGGACAATGCCTGTATTCTATAAAGAAAAAAAAAGATGAATCAGTAAATGACAGTGATATAAGAAATATTTGTAGAACTATAAATATGATAATCACAAATAATATTTCAAAGGGTTTATTGAACCAGTTTTCTTTCATATATATATATACTTTTTATTAAATACTTTTGATTTTATTGTTGTTCAAGTAGTTTCCTGCCTTTTCCCCCCACCCCAGCCACCCCCACCTCCCTCCCCTGTTTCCACCCATCTTGTTTTTGTCCATGTGTCTTTTATAGTTGTACTGAACCAGTTTTTAATGTCCTCAGCAATATGCTCACTCTGAATCTACATTTAAAACTATACTATTCATTTTAAGCCATGAAAGTGCTTTCTTAGGTTACTTACAAAATATTTGTGTTCAAGTATGGAGAAAGGGAAGGAGGCTAATACTTTACTGAAAATCTTTTGCTTTGGACACTGCACCGGTTACGTACAGGACACTGGGGAGCAAGGCAGTGGTGGTCCTATTCTGTTGGAACTTGCAGTCTTGGGGGGGGGACAAAAATGAGATAGAATCGATTAAGGACAGAAAAGCAAGTGTTCAGGAAAGCACCAGGATGCAGGGCAATATTAGGGACTATGAGGTATCCCTTCTGTCCAGGGTTGGCAGAAGTTAGAAAGTAATGGACATTAAGACCGTTGAAAAGGTTTTAGCACGAGAGCTTTCAATGAGTTGAACTGACCTCATGATCATTTCTTATAATTAATAGGACCTCACATGCAGTGTAATTGCTCATGTGGTCACTATCTAGTTAGGGCCAAGAAAGCAATCCAGTGGCAGCCAGATGAATACAGATCTTTGAAAAGTACCAGCTTCTCAAATGTGGCTACTTTGCCCAGTACGGCTAATCTCTCCCTTCTTAAAACTCCTTCAGGACACCCGACTCTTTTCCTCTCATCTCCTCCCCCAACCCCAGCCCATTTTAACCCTCTGTCTCCCTGACTGCTTCTCCTTGGGCTCTCTTGAGGGGATCCTCCTCTGCTCCCATTCATATTGCTCTGCTTTTGTGCTGGCCCGTGGTTCTCACTCAGAGGCAATTACTTTCCAAGGGCACACTGGCAATGTCTGGGTGCACCTTGGTTGTCACATCTGGGGCGGTTGCTCCTGGCATCCGGTGGACAGAGGTTAGAAATGCTGCTAAGCATTCCTGCACAGGCCAGCTCCCCCACAAAAGAGGATTTTTTTGCCCCAAGTGTCAACAGTGCTGCAGTCGAGAAACCCTCTAAATTTTATAAACTCTGTCCTTAGATATTTACCATCATTTTGTATTTAAAACTCCCAAGTTAATATCTTCAATCTGGATATCTTTCCTGGAGTTAAGTCTTGCATATTCAAATAGACATCTCATTTCCAAGTCTGAACTGTATTTTTTCCTTAAGCCTGCTCTTCTTCCTTGTGTGTTCTCCTCATACCACTTTGGCATCCAGTTTCTCAAGCAAAAACCTAAGTTTTTTAAAAAACACTGTTTGTTTATTTATTGTTACTATTTTTTAGAGAGAGGGGAAGGGCAGGAGAAAGAGAGGGAGATGTGAGAGAGAAACATCAATCAGTCACCTCTCGCACACACCCGAGCAGGTACCAAAACTACAACCAAGGCATGTGCCCTGACTGGGGATCAAACCGGCGGCCCCTTGGCTTTGATGGTGCCCAGCCACCTGAGCCACACAGGTCAGGGCGCTAAGGGTTATTTTTGATTCCTCTCTCTCTCACTTTCCAAATTCCAGCCGATATATCTGTTCCAAGATTTCTACCTTCAATATATGTCTAATCTAACCACTTCTTATCTTTTATCCCAGGCCCAGCTCTCATTTGTAATACAGAAATACTGACTTTCAAAATAGCAATTAAAGTGAACTTTTAAGAAACATATGAAATGAAGTTTCCTCGCTATTATGATATTTAACATCCATCTGGTAAACCTAAACTGTATCTTGATATCATGTCTTGGTACTAAGGACCCTTTCCTTTGTTAACCATCAATAAAGCTGGTGTGTGTTACAAATGTAAAAATTCTGTAAGTTGACTAGGATAAAGATAAATGTTTGGGACAAAAAGAATGTGTATTACCAACTAGCAGTCCTATTTTATAAGTCTTTCTTTTAAACCCTTAGACTTAAGCATATTTGATTGACTGTAATTTATTACAATTACTATTTTTGAAGACCAGATTATCCCATGTTTGTTCAGTAGAAATCTCTGGAACTTGGCTCCTGACACGGGCTCACTTGTGTGCCCTACAATATTCCTCAAATGAAGCCCTAACTCCCAATACGACTGTGTTGGGAGACAGGGCCTTTATGGAGGTACTTAAGGTGAAATGGGGTCATAAGGATGGGCTTTAACCTGTTAGGACAGGTGACTTTATGAGAAGAAAGACACCAAGGGTGCACTGCACAGAGCCCATGTCGAGAAAAGGCGGCCACCTGCAAGTCAAGAATGGTCTCAGGAGGAACGAAACTTGCCAGCCCCTAACCTCCGACTTCCAGGCTCCAGAAGTGTGAGAAATACGTGGCTGTTGTTTTAGCCTCTGGTCTGCAGTATTTCGATATGGCAGCCCTGACAGTCCAGTATAGCTTCTGAGTCCTTTGATATGATCCTTGGGGTTATTTGATAGTGTCTTTGCTATCTGGGGTACAAGAAGTTTTAGCTGGGGTGCCATCTTACATGTATTTCCTTCCCCAGACCTGGAAGGAATCATTTCTGCCAGCAGTGTTGATTTCGTCTTGAGAGAAATGGTAGTTCCAGATCCTAATCTGGGCATGAGGAGTGCTCTAGATTACTTGGTTAGTCATTGTTTCTAGGGCTTTTTTGTGAAGCTAGGGAATACGTATTTTTTGAAGGAAAATTTCTTCCTAACTTGATATTGATACTTCAAATTCAAAATCACAGAGCTTCCCTTAATCATTTCTTTATGTCTGTCTCTCTTTTCTTCCACTCTTAAAAATCCTGATTTTCAAGGATACAATATAGACTTAGAAAGTAAAATTAAATACTGCATGATTAAGTATTCGTTGTAAATTTCATATTATTCTCACAACTGTTTCAGCTTACGTGAGATATAATTTTTAGTGTTTGTCCTGTTTTCCTCTTCAAGGGGCTTACATCACTAACTATATTGGTTGTCGCTGTCCTTCAGATCCTTTCATTCTTTTCCTGATTTTTCGCAATTTCTTGTTTTCCATCTTTTATTTTTTGAATGCATCATCTTTCTGTGATCAACTCCTGTGTTTCTTCTCATTTAGTCTTCATTTCAGAATGTTTTTATTTCATCTTTAATTATTTTTTGAATTCCATCTCTGAGATTATCTAACTTTGATTTGTGTTCTTTCATGTAAAATAGTATGGTTATATCTTTGATATTTTGGGGGTAAGCATATCTTTTCGGCATGTTTTCTTTGTAGGGATATTTTTATTCCTCATTCTCTTTTTATTCTAATACATTGATGTGAAAATAGACCCCTTGTTGTTGATTTCATATGAGTTTAGCTTTTTCTTTTCCTGAAACTTTAGATTGAGACAGGCTTCAGATTAGCTTTTCTCACTCCATAGAGCCTCTCTTCTGTTGTTTTTGTGTAGTGTTTCAAAGCATGGCTGTTTTGTTAAATGTCCTGAATTTATTTCCCCTCCCACATCACTCTGGATGTTTTCTATCTGCGTCTCTTAGGTGTATCCTCTGTTGAATTTTGATTCTGCTTCCAGAAGCTTCTGTGTGCAGTTCTCCCCTGGACAGGAGTCTGCTGGGTCTGTTTTGAAAGTTCCCAGGGGCTCATTTGTTTCTTCCCATCAGTGGTCCTTTGCACACATTTAATAATCAAGAGGGGAAATGAGCCCCGTGTGCTTTCCTGAGCATCGCTGCTGGTCACTTCGGGGTTTTTCTGTCCTCGGGTCCTTCAGAGTTCACCCCGCTCGCTGTGCCAGTCCTCTCCCTCCTGTCCAGAGTCTGCAACCGTCAGCATCTGTGGTAGTTGCTGTTCACCCCTCTGGCCCTTCTGCCCTCCCTTCCCCTGTTTACACACTGTTGGAGGGATTGTGGCATCCAGCCTTGTTGTCTTTTTTGGATTTATTTTCTAATTCTGTGTGGCTCACGTGGAGATTTGGATATAAGTGAAAACTGTGCTACTTTGCAAAACACCCCCCCAGTGTCTCCCATGTTAACATATTTAAAAGCAGCATGAGCAGGTGGATGGCCATACCCATTTCTTACGCTGGAAAACAGAAAGGAAAGGCACATTAATTAACCAATACTGCTGTGTATAGGTGAGAAATTGAGAAAAGCTCCTGCAATTCTGGCTGAGTTTCCCTTCAGCCAGAAACCTGCTGTTTTATTTTTTAATTTCATTTATTTTCAGGGCTTGAATGCTTGCAGAGTTTGATGTCACTGTTCAGAAACACGACTACTGTTAAGAAACATGACTATTGCCTCTGAGCCTGGGTGGTACACTCTAGCTGTTTCAGAGCATCCTCAGTTGTGCTGTGTTCTTTGAAGCCAGGCTTTGAAATATTTTTAAAGTGTCTTGTTACCGTGTAGTATCTGTTTGGATTCCATCTGGCTGTGCTTTCTGATGATGCTTGCTCCATTTACAGCAGGAGAAATGTAGCCCGGGCTTTTTGTCAACAGCCATCTTTTGAGGTCCTTTGTGGTTACACTATGAACAAAATATAAGGTACGGTCCTTTCCCTGAGGAGGTTTCGTTCACCTTGTTTGTCCTTGGGACAGATTCAGGAAGCAGGGACCTAGTTTCTTGTGGACTCTTTCCCCCTCCACTGCACCCCAAATTCTTAAGTTTCTAAAGCGTATCTCATAGTCGACACTATTGAAAATGCTGTGCCTATTAAACATAACTAATCTCTGAATTTGAGGCTTGATTTGTTTTGGAGGTTAGCTTTATGATGTCATGACCAGTTGCCATGATTCCGAATGAGAGTCTGGATTAATCAACGCAGATTCTCATCAGCTTGAAGGATGTATTTGCTCTGAGTCGTCTAAACTGCTCTGCACGCCTATTCAGAGCTGCTGGGCCGCGATGGTGCCTCTTCCATACTGTGTTTAGGGGAGCAGGCGGGTGATTTATAACATCTTTCTGAGTGTACTTCCATCAGTTAAGTTTGTGCAAAAAGGCAGTGGTGACTCTGTAACTTTGTGTTTTAGCCTATTTTATTTTTGAGTAAAACTTCTTGGATGGTCCCTAGCCTAAAATTTTTTCCCACCGCAATTTACCAAACAGACGACTTCTTTCAAAACAAGAATTGAAAATGGCCAGATACGTCTATAGATGAACCGTTATACAGACTTGAGTGTCGCATTCCCGTCAGCAGGGCAGTGGTGAAGAAGGTAGTTGGGCATCACCCCAAACACCAGCCCCGCCCCCCCATCTTGTAGTGTATAGGTGTGTGGCACTGATCAGTTTCCAGAGCTTCTCCATGTCCTATTTCCTCATGTGTAAAATGTGGTAGCAATGGTCCCTAAGTTCATGTGAGGATTAAATGACATAATGCATATACGTAATAGTGCACCCTCAACTATTGCTCTAGTCGATGAAAATGGAGTGTTTACGATGTATTAGGCACTATGAAGGATAGCTGGGGAATCATAATGAGTACAAATTCCCCCACTTGGAGCTTTACAGTGCAGATGAAGGAACTACTTAGTTGGTAATCACTAAGTGGAGGGCTATAGTGTTGCAGCCCTGAGCAGTGCAGTGGAGGGTTATGAGCCATCTAAGGGCATATGAGTTGTCTGGGGTCGGGGTGCGGGGTTAAGAAAAGTTCCCCTGGGAAGATTGAGTTTAAATATAAAGAAAAATTGAGAGTGAATGAGGGGAAGGTGGGTGTGTGCCACACGCGTGGGTGAGCATATGTAGGACAAGCATGGCCCAGACAGACGGAAGAGTGTGGGGAAGGTCTGTGTGGCAAGAGGGAACTTGGTGAACATGAGGAACTGAAATAAGGCTGGTGTGTCTTGGGAAGAGTGCTCTGGCCCATGTCACTTCCCATGGGGCTGAGCAGCAGAGCAGGAAGCAGTGGTCACAACTTGAGGCTTTCACAGGTCAGGATTAGGGATGTGGTCTAACAGGATGTTAGGTATTTGAATTCTGGAGAGATAGTCGCAGCGATCTGTTGTTATTATTATTGTTACTATTATCATGATTTTTACTCCCTAGCACCCTTTCCCTATCCTAAATATGTTTATATACCTTAATATTTATTCATAGGTTCTTTCCCCCAGTCTCTATAGTTATTCTTCTCTGAGCTCTGGTTCCTCAATCTTTCTATTTAGGGATGAAGTTGAGATAACTTTGTTTCCTTTCAATCAACTTTACTGTTTGAAGTGGAATTTGCTTCTGTATAACCTTAGGCAAGATAAATGAAAAACAATTGCCAAAATGTTACCTACTGTGACACACATAAATATTTTATGAGTCTCAGCCTTTGTGAAATGCTCAAAAGCTGTTGGTTGTTATTTATCTAACTTAAAGTCAAAATTGTTAAGAAAAATTTTTGATGTTCCATGTTGGCAGGAAACTCGGAGTGATTTCAAATGCCTTGATCTTACCCAGAAGTAACTTTTGGAAATGTGAGTTCTGAGGCTGACTCTGTGTGAAGGAGTAGGAAGGGTTTGGAAGGTGGCTGTTACACATGTGTGTGTGTTGTGTGCACACACACACATATTTTATATTTGCTGGTGTGAGATTAGTCAGCAATGGACTACTGTGGAAATGGTGAAACTCCCTAGAGATCAAGGCCCATAACTTCTCGTCCTACCCCAAAATAAGGGAATAACTATTATATAAGGCCATGTAAATACAATTGTTCTGAGCTTTACATAAAACCTAGGTAGCCCTGGAGCGCCCTAGGACCCTCACATGATGCCCCATCAGGATTATCCTTTTTATGTGCCACAGCCTGCCCCGTACCTTTGCCTCTGTTCTGTAGTATGCCCTCTATGTGTAAGGGTGCTTGTCCCAGGACCCTATCCAGGATGAGTGGTGCCAATCATATTAGCAACATTTTTTAACCACAATGACCATATTTTTTGGACCATAAGACACACCTAAGTTTTAGAGGAGAAAAATAGGGAAAAAATTTTTGAAGCAAAAAATGTAAAATACTTAATAACATAAATAACATAATATTTCACCAATGCAAATGTAAACAGAATTCAGCAGCAGCATTAACAACCATTATTCCTCCCAAATTTGGGGGGTTGTATCTTATAGTCCAAAAAATAGTGGTATTACATATGCATAATAACTTCACTTTTCATATAATATGTATTTAAAAGTTATTTATTTATTTTTAGAGAGAGGGGAAGGGAGGGAGAAAGAAGGAGAGAAACACCGATGTGTGCAGAGAAACATTGACAGGTTGCCTCCTGTGTGCCCCTCACTGGGGACCTGGCTGGCAACCCCAGCATGTACCCTGACCAGAATTGAACCAGCGACCTTTTGGTTTATGAGACGATGCCCAACCCACTGAGCTACATCAAATATGCACCCTCACAATTTCCTGAATATGGTTATAAAACTGAAAAGTGTTCTTGTTAATTTACATTTGTTGGGCTACATTGGTGAGTAGAGTGACACAGGTTTTGAGTGTCCAGTTCCATGACACCTCCTCTGTATATGGCACTGTGCGCCCACCACCCACAATCATGGGCGTCATTTCTAGCCAGCGTGGCGGAGAGCAGAGCTTTGGATGCTGGGTTTGGGCCCATGAGGGCTCTTGATCCTACATCATGTCATGTTTGCTGGTAATCACTTAATCCCCAAGAAGCACTAACATCACAGCGAAAATGAGAAATCCAGCGAAGAATTTTTTTACCTTCACTTGATGTACAAAATTTGATTTTATTTCCTCAGGAAAAACAATTAGTTTAGCCCATATACTTCTCTATACCCTATTTACTGCAATGTTTTTTTTTTTTTGCTGAATTAATAAAATAAGCAAAAATAACATTTTCCTGATTTAGTTATGTACTTACATAATATTTAATTAGTTTTCTATTATATAATATATTTGTTAACTAGTACTAATTAGTTAATTGAGTGGACATACTTAATATCTGATCAAAAAGCTAATAAAATATTAGAGCACAGTGTTAATGGTTGAAAATATTTTGTTCCGTGGTGGGGTTAATGGACAATAGATAAATTTTTAAATTTATCTAGTAAATCAGTTCCTCACATAGAACACAGACCCTTCATGTGCTGATCATTAATTCTGGACACATGATGTGTGATGTTTGCTAAAGGAGCAGGTGACCATTCTGAAAGGTGTCTTATATGTTCCAGGACCTGACCTTCAGGTGTGCACATCCCGAAAGCCCACGTGTTGCACCCGGAAGATGGAGGAGAGGTACCAGGTTGCAGCTCGCCAGGACATGCAGCAGGCACTGCAAGCCTCCAGCTCCACCTTAAAGTTTCTAATCTCACGAAATGCAGCTGCTCTTCAAGGTAAATGTACCTTGAGTTCTGAAACTCAGGGCTTATTTATGCAATTTGCCTGTTATTGTATTGGTGAACTTAGCTGGGTTTGCTTCTTTGTCTTCCTATATTATTTTGGTGTAAAATAATATTTTAGCCTTTCTGAACTTTCAGAGATTGTTTCTAAAGCCCTCCTGGAAGATATGTTTATAAATGAAACTATTTTATTAATGAAATAGTCCTTGGAAATATATGATCTTCAAGGGTTTTTTCAGGTGCCCCAGTATTGGTTTTACTCTAAAGCGAATGCACCTAACTATTAGATTTCATTAAAATGTTTTATAACATAAAATCTCATTGTTTTAAGTGTATAATTATATATCTGTCTTTAAAAACATGATTTGAAGAAGTATTTGTCCAATTTTTCTCCCTGCAACCTCGTGTGGTTTTCATAAGAACACCAGTATGATAAATCAATGTGCAGGCAAGTCTGATAAATAGTAATATAGGAACTATTAATTACATGTTTAAGGATCAGCTGAGATCAAAACTCAGCCTTAATTCAAACAGTATGTTCAGATATAAAATTAATGGATTATGAAATTACAAAGCACATTGTAAAATCGATTATCTTCTTCTTGTTTTAGTTAGCTACTCTATAAAATTCCTTATTACTATAATAAAATAGCTTAATTTGATTTCCTCTTATAATGTGTTAGCTATTCTGTAGGATTAGAATAAAATATTTATATCACACTGCTTTTCAATTAAATTTATTATTCCTGTTCAATACAGAATATAACTTCTGTTAGTATTCCTTTTTAATAAATATATGAATATCAATCTATCAATTGAAATAATTTGTGCTTTGTTTATATACTGAACTAAATAAAAAGGTGATTAATTTTTATAACTTTTAAAAATTTTTATACCTTATAATTTTTATAAAGGTGCTTATTAAATAAGATGAATACAATAAATTAGGATAAAATTTGAATGAAAATATCACTCATGATGAATTGATTTTCTTTGTAGAAACTGAAATGTCAGATTTTAAGGTGCTGTTAATTTAGCGGTTCTTTTAGGTGTTAGAAAACAACCTTATTTCTGTGATGGGATTTAATCACATGCAATGGTTGGAGGAAAACATATTGATGTGCCTTTTAAGTGAAGATTTGTGATTCGAACTGGCTGAACTAGAAGACTTTTCACCACCCACAGAAGGCTATGTAATGATGTTTTTCCTCATGAAAGTGATAGCATATACAATATGGAAAATACATTTTAGAGATAAATAAACCAGAGGCAGGGGTTGTAGATGGGAATGACGGGTCACACGCTTGAAAGGGTGAGTTGGACTCCTGTGGAAGAACACTTCAAACATCAACTTGATTTAGTTCTGTGATAAATGCTGGTGGTATTTTGATAGGGATTGCCCTGACTCTGCAGATTGGTTTGAGTAGCATGGACATTTTAAT
This sequence comes from Tonatia bakeri, assembly GCA_004024845.1. Classification (NCBI taxonomy): domain Eukaryota; kingdom Metazoa; phylum Chordata; class Mammalia; order Chiroptera; family Phyllostomidae; genus Tonatia; species Tonatia bakeri. The sequence continues at coordinate 72,285 of PVIA01007530.1, forward strand.
GATGTTAATTCTCCCTGTCCATGAGAATGGTATGTCCTTCCCATTATTTGTGCTTTTAATTTCTTTCTTCAATGTCTTGTAGTTTTCCAAGCACAGGTCTCTTATCTCATTGGTTAAAATTATTCCTAGGTATTTTAATCTTACTGACACAATTGTAAATGGGGTTGTTTTCTTAATTTCTCTTTCAACTAAAAATGCAACTAATTTCTGAGTATTTTGTATGCTGCTATTTTTCTGAGTTCATTTATTAATTCTAATGAATTTTTGGTAGAATCTTTATGGTTCTCTCTATACAGTATCATGTCATCTGCAAATAATGACAGTTTTACTACTTTTTTTCCAGTTTGGATGCCCCTTATTTCTTTTTCTTTTCTGATTGTTGTGGCTAGGACTTCTAAATCTTTGTTGAATAAAAGTGGTAAAAATGGACATCCTTGTCTTGTTCCTGATCTTAAAGAAAAAGCTTTTAGCTTGTCGCCATTGAGTGTGATACTGGCTGTGGATCTGTTATATGTGGCCTTTATTATGTTGAGGTATGTTGGCCCTGTACTCATTTTGTTGAGCTTTTTTTTTTTTTTATCATAAATGGATGTTGGATTTTGTCAAATGCCTTTTTGCATCCAATGAGAGATCCGTTGATTTTTAGCCTTCATTTTGTTTATGTGGTATATCAAATTAATCAATTTGCAGACATTAGTGAGATGTGGAGAAAAGGGAACTCTCACCCACTGATGGCGGTTTCGTGAATTGGCTCACCCACTATGGAAAATAATATGGAGATTCCTCAAAAAACTAAAAATAGAACTACCATGTGATTCAGCAGCTCCACTTCTGGGTAGTTATCCAAAGAAATCCTAAACACTAATTCAGAAAGATATATGAACCCTTATGCTCATGACAGCATTATTCACAATAGTCAAGATAGGGAAGCAACTGAAGTGCCCATCAATCGATGATTGGATAAAGATGAATATTAGCCATTAATGGAATGAAATCTTACTATTTGTGATAACATGGATCGACCTAGAGAGCTTTGTGCTAAGTGAACTAAGTCAGACAGAGAAAGTCAAATACCATATGCTGTTACTTACATGTGGAATCTAAAACACAAAGTAAATGAGCAAAATGGAAATATACTCGTAGATACAGAGAACAAATTGATGATTGCCAGATGGTAAGGGGTGGGGGTAGGTGATGTGTGAAAAAGGGATCAAGAGCAAACTGCTAGTTATAAAAACAGTTGTGAGACATAAAGTGCAGCATGGAGAATAGAGTCGGTGTAATATTGTAATAACTGTATCACATACGACGGGCACCAGGCTTATCAGGTGATTAACTATCTGATCACTGTGTTGTACACCTGAAACTAATGTACTATGGAATGTCAACTTTAATTGAAAAATACTTTTTGAAGAATTAAAAATCATCAACTTGGATTTGAGAGAGTCTTTAAAGATTGTGGAACAGGGAAGCTTCATTATGATTTCTTCTCTTTTAATATGAAAACTAAATCCCTCCAAGTAAGAATGTATGACTGCAGAGGATCACCACAAAGCAAACCTAATTTTTAGGGGGTAAGAGTGTTAACTATATGAGTGAACGAAAGTGCCAGCCGTTTTCTAACACACAGGCATTCACTGAATGTTAGTTAAACATTTCTTTTGTCTTAAAAGATACTGTAACAAACTTTTCAAATCTTCTTGGATAAATTAAAATAGAGCAAATTAAGGTCAAAAGACTGGGAAAACATAAACACTGAATTGTTTATTTAAACTTTTAAGACGGGGTTAGGCTGTCTAAAAGTTTTTGTGATATTGCTGTAAGTTTGGTGATAATTACCTAACTACTAGAAATATATGGGATTGTGTTTGTCTACCAGAGTATCAGGTAATTTTATATAAATTTCATTTTTTCCCATTTAATAAATTCTATGTGCTGTATTCAAGAGGTTGAGTTTTGATATTTATTTAAATATTAATCATAATACAAAAATGGTAGAGGCTTTCTTAAATATGATTTGTTATAATCATTTTCTCCTTTTGTGGAGTGCCAAGTTTTATTTAAGAATCATTAGAAGGCCAGATAAATTTAGAAGAAATTTCCCTAAAGCCTCATTTTACGGGAAGAAATTCTTTTACAAGAAGAATATCTGTTTTTAATTTAATGAATAGAATAAGTACCGTTAGGCCTATTTCCAGAAAAACAACTTTAAATATATATGCTAAAAGCAATTTTAGAAATCACATTTACTCTATGATGACTGAGCAGGGGCCATTTTATCAATAAGAAAAATGCCTTCCATCTGGTTTCTGTGCAGTCAAAATATCTGAAAACAATTAAAAGTCTTTATTTTTCTCAGAAGAAACAAACCAAACACATTTTATTGGGAAACGAGTCTGATTGAGAGAAATGTAACGGGGAAATCAACTCACTTCTCAAATGATGTAAGTAGATTTGCCATATTCTGAACCTTTGACTTTGAAATATTTCCTTATGCCTTTTACTTCAGCAATATTGAGCTGTTTTTTGTTGTTGTGGTGGTGGTGGTGGTGGTTGTTTTTTAAGTCGTACTCTGGATTCTGAAAGACTTTGGGTTAGGATATAGTGCATTCTCTTCTCTCATGGATCTTATCAACACCATAAACCTATTTTTGAAGCAATACTTTAGATTGTACTGATGGGGCTCATCACTTGGGTCTATGGACTTAATGGGCCCCCTATTTTTGTGAGATGAAGGGGCTTTTCAGGAGAGAGAGGACACTGGCAACTGGACCTGGATGACGCAAGGTTATCCTAAGTACAGTCCACACTCAGCTCTGGGGTTCAGCCCTGAGGTTGGCGTCAGCCTGCTGGCACAACCGTTCATCTGTCACAAGAGCATGTTCGTGATAGAGTCTTTCCTGTAAGTCAGCCGGGTCACTGCTCGGTGAGCTGCCTGCTGAGCAGCCCAGTACTAAGGAATAGACATGAGTCACACACAGAAACTATGCTGTTCACTCAACTTTTATTGTATGCAGGGTCCCTCAAAGTAGAACATCAACATGCATTCATATCCTACTCACACTCTGACACTGGGAGAAATATAAGACACAACACATAGCAACTAATGGGGGATAATGAACTTGAGTCCCAGGGTCTCAGTCTGCAGGTCTGGGAGGCAGCACGGTGGGTAAGAGAGTCATCAGCGTCTTGCAAGGAATGATGATCTCTTGACCCAGGTAGGCAGCAGGGCAGATGAAGCCCCCAGCCCAGCAGCACAGAGCCTCTGGTGGCTGGCTGAGGCCAAAGGAGATCATCCTGGCGTGGAGCAGCACTCTGGGGTGTGGGGCTCGGCTGTCTCAGGAGTGGTCTGCAGCCGGCCTCAGTTGTATCTTGAAAGTGGTGGGCTCCACCTTTCTGATCTCTCAATAAGTGTCTTGGCCCCGCTGATGGAAAGTGAGGAATTTCCCCAGAGGCCTATCTGTGGGTGGTCCTGTTCTGTAGACCTGGGTGTACTGGTCACGTGTGCAGATATCTTAGGCATGTCTCCTTACCAGATGTGTCTGTTCTGACTTAGGTAGTTTTCCTCTCCTACCAAAGGGCCGACTGGCAGCCATCTTGGTTGACATCAGTGACTCCATTTTTTAAAAAATACGTATTTTATGCTATCTTGACTGGACCAGTGCCATTTTATTGGTCCTGTTCTCCACACCCTCTTTTTCTCTTAAGGAATTTATTATTACTTTTAAGTCACATTTCCTTAAACAGAATAACAGCTGAAATCTGTTTTGGAAGGGCCCATAATCATGACCTGGGACTTGAGTATATCCTAAGGCTAGTCGTTGACGCAACATGCGGTGTTTCCTAAGATAAAAGGCACATGCTGGTATCCCTCCGTCTGTGCTGTTCATGAATAAGTGTGTGTGCAGAGAGGAACGCCGGCGTTGTCACAGCACGGACGGCAACTGTTCTTCATTTTCAGGGGCTTAATGTTCGTGATGAAAGCAGAACAGCCCGAGAGAATGTGAAAGGATTTGTTTCCCGTCATCTGTTCTACTGTGAGTGGGGGTTGCCCGCTTCAAAAATATTTTGAAAATATTCTTTGTAAATGTTTTATTTATTATTCCACTGCAGTATGGTGTGACTCATGAAGAAATAGTGGGAGTTGACAGAGAATGTGGAACCTGCTGTAAGAAAAGCAACTGCTAGCCAGCTTTCCGATTTGTCCATTTTTAAATCTCTATGCAAGTAAGACAATAGCTTAGTTTTTAAAATTTAACACCATCCAAAATTTTCAGCATCAACTTTCAAAGATAAAATGAAGGGACATTTGGGAGAACACTACTGGAAGCTTGTGTGTGTGTGTGTGTGTGTGTGTGTGTGTAACATCAGGAAAATAAGGTTAAGAAAATTATATCTTTCTTTTAAGATATACCTTTCCCTATTTCTCTGGTCTTCAAGTAGCTGACGTGTTTCTAACATACATGGTATGTTCACAGTCTTCCTGGAAGTCAAGTTTTCTACAGTATCACAAAAGACTGAGTGAGAAATATTTAGCATAGAAAGGATTTGCCATTTTTATTTATGATTTCATTCTCTTGGCTAATTAAATTTTCATTTCTTGATTGTAAGTATTTGAAAGATTGACAAGCTTGTCGTCTTGGGTTGAAATGTTAGATTTAGGAATTTAATAAAAAATGCATTTCTATTTTAATGAAATATAGAATATGTTCAAAATTAAATATCTTTTAAGAGCAGGTGAATGAAGAATGAAAATATAGTTAATGAATTATGCTCCTTTATACTAATGGATACTAGCTACTATAAAGTGTATAACTAGTGTACAGCTGCTGTAAAACTAGTCTGAAATGTGTGTGTGTGTGTGTGTACACATAGTCAAAGACACAAGGATGTAGTGAATATTTGATTATATTAATGTATAGGAGAGTACAGAGATTCATATAAATGTTACATTAAGCATGGGATACATTATCTTATTTTGTTCACAGAGGGGGATAATATTTAAAATTATTCACTGGGAGAGCATTATGTGGAAGGATAAAGGAATAATGCCTTTTCTAACACTGAACAGGGAGCCTTATGCTGGCTGTGGTGAGGAGACGTGTTTGTTTCTTTCTGTCTAGCACCTGGAGCAGATGCTCAGTAATGTAATTAAATGAACTGCATGAACAAATGAAGGAATGAATGATACTTAGCAGGAAAGTGGTTCTGAAATAAAATGACAGATTTCCTCCCTCCCTGCCTTCATCATTCTTTTTCTTTATTTCTCTATTGCTGCAGTTCCTATGTCTGTGAAACACCTACTGTGTGCCAGCACTGGTAGGCGCTTGGATTGTAGAGTGTCCAGAACTTAACTATATTTTATTTTTATTGACTCCTTCAGACTTCTAGAATGCCAACATCTGTTTGTTTATTTTAGGAATAGAAAGGGGCATGTTGTAGTGTTTCTGTCAGTGGCATCCTGAATGTGGTTATAACTCTTTCCCCCCTCGGTGCTAGGCAGGGCGTCCTGGGTTATCTCACACAGCCGCTAACAATGCAATTGGTGTCTATCCAAATGTCAAAACCTGTTTCTTTTGAATCTGTGTCAGCAGGCTGCTATTAATTATGAAAATGGGTAATTTCCTTGTATTCTAGATAAAAGTTGCAGGGGCATAAATTACTTTTCAGCTGGAAATAAAGCTTGCTTTCCATGAGGCATTATCTGTAGTGGGAAATATTACATGCAGACTGAATATTGGGTTTACTTTGAAAAATTTCTTTTGTAAACCCTAAGAAGTAAATTTTTAGTGGTTTTAATTCTGATAGATATTTCTGAACAAAAAGTTCAACCCTGTACTTTTCCCTCCATTCTCCCACGCTTTGAGTAAAGGACAGGACATGTGGCAGTTTGAAACTGGTTATGTTCTTGAGATTTGTCTATTCCCCTGTCTCTTATTCATCCATGTACATTGATTTATAATTTTTAAATAGATATTTAACATTTGTTCATTCTCCCTTGGATGAATTTCCAACTTATTTTTGCACTTAAAATGCTACAGTGAACATTCTTGTTCATGTCTCCACGAGCACATTTCTCTGGGACTTCTACAAATAAGAGAAATAGTAGCTTATAGGCTCTGAATACTGTCGGCTTTACTGGGGACTGCTGGATTCTCTTCTAAGGAGCTGAGCCGGTTTGAACTTTCACAGTCAGCTGGTACGTTGGGTGTCATTGTTCCACATGCTCCCCAACCATCAGTGCTGCCAGAGTTCTGACACATTCGCTGAACTGATGTGAAATGGTGTCCTGTTTGCAAAATGTGCAGTTCCCTGTTACCAGGGAGTCAGAATGTTTTTTCACAAACTGTTCTTTATTTGGTGTGTTCTTTACTTTTCCTCATGAATATGTGCCATAAACACATGTATACACTTAGAGCAGTGATTTTCAACCTGTGTGCTGCAAGAATCTTTAAAACAGGTAATACCTGACTATTTAGTCAGGGGCACTGACCTCTTTTCTCTAAGGTTGTCAAACTTTAAAAAAATGACAACAGCCAACACAACAATAGCTGTCTGGTGTGAATGAATATGAATTAGACTCGTTTCTTTCTGTCAATATGTATTCTGGGAAGAATACATATATTTTTGGTGTGCCAAATAACTAGCAATTAGTTCACGTGTGCCATGAAATGGGAAAGGTTGAAAATCTCTGACATTGAAGATATGTACCATGTTGTGGGTGTTTTGTACATATTTAATTTTTTTCTGTCGCCATGTCTTAAAGTTTTAGCTAAAATAATTCCAATGTTTTTCCATATTCTGTGAGAATCCAGAGTTTTTCACGAGTTTTCTGCACATTCCCGTGGCTGGCAGTCACATGGTTACCCCTGCTCTGCAGCCCTGCTCTTTCCATTCGCTTTTGGCTCTTCCCAATCACAGTAATGCAAGGTGAGAAAACTAGATTACTCCCCCCCCCCCACGAAACACACATGCATGCACACATAGTAACCTAAGAAGTGTTCAAGTACATTTTATGAGATGGTGGTTATAAAGGAAGATAAAGTATGAAGTCACAAATAAATTTAAACTGAACACTGATGTCTCTGTTTGCAAGTGTTTTCCAGCCCTCCCTACCCATCACTGCACAGAGCAAGCACCCTCCCACTGCTCTCTGGGTCCGCTGTCTCCCATGTCTTGCGTACGACTACTCTCCTTTCCCCACTGGACAGTGTGCTCACGTATCTTCTAGGTTTTGTTTTTTTAGTTTTGTTATGTGAATGTGGCTCTGAGAGTGAATTTAAACTGAGAGACCTTTTTATTTTAGTATGAACAATCTTTTTAGTTTTTTATTATTTTTTATTTTTTAATGTTGTTCAAGTACAGTTGTCTCCATTTCCCCCACCCCCCAATCCCAGCTATCTCCACTTCTTATTTTTAAAATCTTTTTCTCAATTTTATTGACATAAGAGTCATATAACATTGGGATGGCATTGTGTAAATTTAAGCTGTACTAAATGTTGAACTGATATACTTTTATATTGTAATATGATTACCACCAAAGGGGTAGCTACAACCTCCATCAGGTCACAGACTTACCTTTTTGTGTGTATGTGGTTAAGATCTATTCCCTTAGCAACTGTCATCCATGTAACACACTGCTGTTAACTGTAAGCACTACGCTGAACATCCTGTCTCCAGACATTATTTACCTTCTGACTGGAGGTCCATATGTGCCCTTTGACCAACATCTCCCCATTTCCCTGCCCCATTCTACTCTCTGGATTGAGTACTTTCTGTTCATCCTATTATCTATTACATACCTGGGAGCAAAGAATTTCCCAACTCCAATGTGTATACAAACTATAGTGATAGTTTGCAAAATGTACACAAGGTATGTAATTTTTGTTTCTAGTATTTTCAAAATTGAGTACATTTTATATTTTCAAATGTTAATGTTGACTACATTTGTAATCCATGCAAATAAGTAATTATTAGCTACTTTCTGAACAGAACTTAATCTGAGAAACATTTACTTCTGAAAGCAATAATCAGCAGACTTGATGGCTGACAGAAGAGAGGGCTTGGAGGGCTGGGGGACACAGGTGAGGGACTGAATAGTGAAAAGTGGTAATAAGACAGTCACAGGGGTGTGAACTACAGAACAGGGAAGACAGTAGCATTGTTATAGAGCACACTGGGGCCAAGGGGGCATGATATACTATTACCAAAAGGACCCCCACTAGGTTTGCATTCCCCACTGCCAGAGGAAAGATGCCTCTCAATGCCACAGATTCATGAAAAGGAAAGGAAATGTTTATTTAAAGCTATACAGACTTACAGTAGTGAACTAATGTCTTCATTAAAATACCAAAGTCCCTTAGGATACCCACAGACACACACAGTCCTTCCTTCTCCCTCTGCCCTAATTTGGGGTACCATATCTCAGGAAAAGAAGTAGAAGTCTGTGATTCAGGCTCCCAGCACCATCAGCTGGGTTGTCAGAGGATAAAGCCATGTGGTTCTCCTCTGCAAAGCTGTGGGGGTCTCGACCCTGGCCAAAGCTGTGTGGTTCTCCCCTCCACCAAAGCTGTGAGGGGGTCTCCATTCTGCCAAGACTGTGTGGTTCTCTCCCTTTAATGGCTGCTGCATTTGGGTTTATATCCCCACACCTATCCTCCTCTGCAGCCCCATTTCTGACTCCTCCCACAATTGGCTACACTTGCCAGCATTCCCATATCCTTCCAGGTTTACTGGGCTGCTATAGTGTGTCTGGGCAGGTGTGGCCCCATGGCATGGAGCCAATCATCTCCAAGCTCTCATGCAGGTGCTGTAACCAGGGGGACCTGCCCCCACTGCCAGTTACATCTTGGGTGGAAGTCCCTCCCTTCTCCCTGGCTCAAAGCTTGGTCACAGCTATTTAACATATCTATGCAACCAGTTGAAAGTTATAGATATGTTAAATGACCATGCCAGAGGTTAGCTGCAAAGCTGTTGCTGTACAAAACAGCTCTGCATGCTCCTGCTCCATGTGTCCCTTCCACCAACTCACACCTGTGGGGGGAAGGGGTGAGGACATCCTAATATTTCCTGGACACCTTGAGTTCTGGACCCCATTCCAAATTCCTATTTGGGGTCCCCCTCTTGGCTGCACCCTGTTTCAGCGTTGTACTAACTGTATACGGTGCCGGGTGGGTATGTGGAATTTCAGGGGGAACACCTTGTGAAGTACACTATTGTCTGAACACTATACTGTGCTCCTGAAAGTAAATCAAAATCATACTGAAAGCAGTAATAGGTCATGAAGGTTAATTGGGAATTTTTATAATATCCAAAATATATTTTATTTAAATGAATTTTCATTACGATTATAAATTTTATTAATGTATTTTGTTGAAGTTGATCCTGATGCAGTTACCATGTCTTCTGATGGGTCATTTATTTCTTTTACAGTGTTTTTTTGTGTCAGCATACAGGGTGGGGCAAAATCAGGTTTATAGTTGTTTGTATGAAAATTAATACAATCATAATAATAATAGAATAAACTGTATTTCACATATTGACAACTGTAACACTGCTTTTGCCCCACCCTGTATTTAGTTTTAGGAGGGGTGATTTATCCCTTATTAAGTATTCAGTGAGACTCATTAGGGAAGAAAAACCAGCTTTGGCAGTATTTTAAGAGCTTACAGTTTTATGAATTTTAAGGCCCTACAAAATTTTATATGAAATGGTTAGTACTATGATTT
>PVIA01007531.1:0-82264 GCA_004024845.1 Tonatia bakeri
TAACAATAACACATTTCCTGGAAAGGGAGCTATCTTGTTAACAGGTGTCTCATTACCACCTGCTTCATAATAGGACAAAGTACTTGTTAGGAAATTATATGTCTAAAATACTAAGAGCAGCTTTGAGGGTCCTGTTCTCCTTCAATGACACAATTTCAATCTGTTTATTTTTCCTTTCTACAATATGAAAGCATGGCAGGACTCTCCAATGGCTAGAAGGTGCAAAGTTGTACTTAACTTTTAATCCTGCCCCAAAGATCACTTTATTAGAAACATTAAAAATGGGAGCCTTGGCCAGGCTGCTCATTTGTTTGGAGTGTCAACCCATACACCAAAAAGTTGTGGGATTGATTCCCAGTCAGGGCACACACCTACCTTAGGGGTTGCATCCCCACTAGGAGACCATATTGGAGGCAACTGATGGATTTTTCTCTCTCACACGGATGTTTCTCTCTCTCTCCTCCTGTTACAAGGTGCAGCCAAGAGGGGGGCCCCAAACAGGGATTTGGAATGGGACCCAGAACTCAGGGTGTCCAGGAAATATTAGGATGTCCTCACCCCTCCCCCGCACAGTGTGGGTTGGGGGAAGGGCGACATGGAGCAGGGCCATTGAGAGCTGTTTTGCATAGCAACAGCTTTGCAGCTAACCTCTGGTGTGGTCATTTAACATATCTATAACCTTTAATTGGTTATATAGATATGTTAAATAGCTGTGACCATGCTCTGACCCAGGGGAATTGAAGTAACTTCCCCACCAAGACGTAACTGGGAGGCAACTCCCCCTGGTTACAGTGCCTGCGTGAGAGCTTGGAGTTGGCTGGTTTCACGACATGGGGCCACACCTGCTCAAAATCACAATGGCAGCCCAGTGAAGCTGGAAGGATATGAGAGTGCTGGCAAGTGTAGCCAATTGCGGGAGGAGTTGGAAATGGGGCTGCAGAGGAAGATTGGCTCAGGGATTTAAACCGAGACTCGGCAGCCATTGAGGGGAAAACCACACAGTTTTGGCAGAGTGGAGACTCCTGCAGCCATAGTGCAGAGAGAGGACCATTCAGCTGTGACACTGCAGAGAAACATGCGGCTGTGGCAATAGAAGGGGGAACCACGTGGTTTTGGCAGAGCAGAGACTCCTGCAGCCATTGTACAGAGAGAACCATGCGCCTGTGGCAGTGCAGACGGAGGACCACAGCCAGTGCAGGAGGAGGGAACCACTCAGTCTTTAGCAGAGTGGGGACTCCTACAGTCCTGTGAGAGAATCATCATGCGGATTTAGCAGAGAACTGCCACTTGGCTTTGCCAGAGTGAGGACCCCCGCAGCTTTAAAAGGGGGAACCACCACCCAGCTTTAGCAGAGGTCCTGGCGACACAGCAGATGGTGCCAGGAACCCAGGGAGGCCTACCAGCCAAGCACTGATTAATGGGAAGAAACAGGGGACTGCCTGAGCCACGGACTTCTATTTCTTTTCCTGAGATACGGTACCCCAGACTGAGCAAAGTGGGGAAGGAAGGAATGTGTGTGTTTGTGGGTGTTTTAAGAGACTTTGGGATTTTGATGAAGACACTAAGTCACTAGTTTAAGTCTGTATAGCATTAAATAAATATTTCCTTCCCTTTTCACAAGTCTCTGGCATTGAGAGATGTCTTTCATATAAGGCAGCCACATAACGAAACTGGGGGGTTCCTTTCAGTAATAGTATATTGCCTTTGCCCCCCTCCCCGCTTGTGTTCTGTAACACTCCCACTTCATGTCTCTATAAAATCAATAAACATATTCTCAGGTGGGAAAAAAAAAGAATGAGGGAATTAAGCAATAAGGAAAAGTAGAGCTGAGGGTAAGAATAAGTAAGGTAAATTTTATTGTACTGATATAATAATGTACATACAGAATCAGAAAATTATGATTGTGTGAAACTGGAAAGTATTAGAAGTATTATAGCTTCTATACTACATCAGACTTCTCATCAAGTTGGTGAAACACAAAGCAATGTATCCTTTTCTGTGTCTGCAATACACATAGCAAAGGTCATGGATCCCAAACCAGAAGAATTATCACTAGTCTATAAGGTGCCTTTAGTCTATTTCTAAGAACATTCCTAGTTAAAATGGGAAGAGACAGAAAAGAACCATTTATAAAAACTATAAGACAAGCAAACATTAGACATCGCTACGCTACATAGAGAACATAGTATCCTTATTTATGAAATTGAATCCTAAGTTCTAACAATGTATTCATTTCAAATGCAATTTCCACTTTTTAAATATTTAAAAATGCAATTTGAAAATGAAATTTCCTATATTGTGTAAAAGACTTTACAAAATATACTATTGTTCATTTCTTATTGTTCACAATGGATAAATATTTAGTCTAATTTACTTTGTGTTTTTAACTTTCATGTCTACAATTGTTTCTTTGGTAATCGAGACGTTCCTAAAACCAATGTAATAAAAAAAATCTAGTTTTATGGATGGCAATAAAAATTAAATATTAAACTAAAATATTTCTGTTAGACTTTAATATGATCCAAAATAAAGTATGTTTGTCGGACAATAAGACGCACCCCCCCCACAATTTGGGAGGAAAGTGGGGAGCATCTTATAGTCCAAATGCAGCTTACCTGGCTCACTGTAGAGGGCGGGGCAGCCTATGTTATATTTATGTTATTAAATATTTTGCAACATTATTTGCTTCAATTTTTTCCCCTATTTTCCTCTTCTAAACCATAGGTGTGTCTTATGGTCCAGTGCATCTTACAGTCTGAAAAATTCAGTAACTCCCTGATAAAACGACTTAAAGGCAGCTGTATAGTGTCATAAAATGTACAATTAATCATGTAAGATGTCATTCCAATGGCTTACCATTTCAAGTGCAATATACTGTAAACTTGATAACGGCATAAAAATTCAACACAATCCATCCACTACTTACTTCCTGACCTTATAGGGCTCCTTTCTCCACCCTCCGTCCTCTCCCCCAACCCTAACACTGCCTCCAGTGTACTGGCTCCCTCTCTCCATTTTTAGCTCTTACAATACCTCCTTAAAAGGCCTTCTTCCAACAATCTAAGGCAGTACCCCAGCCCCAAGCCCATTTTACTCTTTATTCCTAAAATTTTATTCATGGTATTTATCATTTGTTGAAATTATCTTCATTTATTTCAGTCTCTTTCACTCGAGTAAAAACTCCTTAACAGTAGGACTCTTTATCTGCCTGTTCACTACTTTTCAGCAGTACCTAGAAATAATACCAAGCACAGAGCACATACAGGAAATATTTGTTTAAAAAAAAATGGAAAGTCTGAGAATTAAGGCTTTCAGAAAGATAAAAAATCCCAAAGCATATAGTGAATGCTACTCTGGCCACAGCAGATTAGAAATATAATGTAATAGTGTATTATACATATTAATGCTACCATTTGTTTTACTCTTGGTACAATAGCTCTAGAATACATTCATTCATTTATTAAACAAATATTTATTGTACACCTACTATATGCCAGATAGCATTCTAGGCAATAGGAATTCAAGAAGGCTTATAGTCAAAGTCCATAAACCTGAAAAGTTCATACTCTAAACAAGGGAAATGGAATAAATGAATACACATCAGATGATGAAAAGTACTATATAGAAAAATGAAGCAGGGAAAGGAAGTGGGAAGAAGGAGAATGATATCCAGCCAAGATGGAGGCATAGGTAGACACACTGTGTCTCCTAACACAACCAAAAGAAGGACAACAACAGATTTAAAAACAAAAACAACCAAAACTGACAGAAAATCAAACTGTATGGAAGTCCAACGACCAGGGAGTTAAAGAAGAAACATTCATCCTGTAGGAGGAGCAGAGACTGGCAGCCAGGTGGAGAAGACTCAAGGCAAGGCGGCAGCTGGAGGACCGGGGCAGGTGGGGCTGAGGCTGACGGACCCTGTGAGGTGGTGGATTGCTCACTGAGCTGTCCCACATTTACATGTAGATAAACCAGGAGGAACAACCAGGGAACAGAGACAGACCGTGGGACCCACAGTTCCAGCAGGAAAATAAAGCCTCAAATCTCTTATTGAAAACACCTGTGGGGGTTGAGGCAGCAGGAGAAACTCCCAGCCTCACAGAAGAGTTCATTGGAGAGACCCACGGGGTCCTAGAACATACACAAAACCACCCACCCAGGAATCAGCACCGGAAGGCCCAATTTGATTGTGGGTCACAGGAGAAGTAACTGAAAACAGCAGACAGCAGAGAAAACGGCATTGTTCTCTCTCAGACCCCTCCCCCACAGCATCACAAAGCATCCAAGTGGGTTGCCCCACCCTGGTGAATACCTAAGGCTCCGCCCCTTGATATGGAACAGGCATGCAAAACAACACAAAACAAAACAAAAAGACCCAAACAAAAGAACAGATCAAAGCTCTAGAAAAAATACAACTAAGCAACGAAGAGATAGCCAACCTATCAGATCAAAGCACTGATAACCAGGATGCTCACAGAATTGGCTGAATATGGTTGCAAATTAGATGAAAAACAAAGGCTATGCTAAGTGAAATAAAGAAAAATATACAGGGAACCAACAGTGAAGGAACAGGAAACCAGGACTCAAATCAACGGTGTGGACCAGAAGGAAGAAAGAAACATTCAACGAAAACAGAATGAAGAAACAAGAATTCAAAAAAATGAGGAGAGGCTTAGGAACTTCCAAGACATCTTTAAACATTCCAACATCCAAATCATAGGGGTGCCAAAAGGAGAAGAGGAAGAGCAAGAAATGGAAAATTTATTTGAACAAATAATGAAGGAGAATGTCCCCAAACTGGCAAAGGAAATAGACTTCTAGAAAGTCCAGGAAGCTCAGAGTGTCCCAAAGAAGTTGGACCCAAGGAGGAACACACCAAGGCACATGATAATTACATTCCCAAGATTAAGGATAACGAGAGGGTCTTAACAGCAGCAAGAAAAAAGGAGACAGTTACCTACAAAGGAGTGCCATAAGGCTATCAGCTGATTTCTAAAAAAGAACCTTTCAGGCAAGAAGGGGCTAGAAGAATGTATTCAAAGTCATGAAAGACAAGGACCTACATCCAAGATTGCTCTATCCAGCAGAGCTTTCATTTAGAATGGAAGGACAGATAAAGTGCTTCTCAGACAAGGTCAAGATAAAAGAGTTCATCATCACCAAGCCTTTATTATATGAAATGTTAAAAGGACTTATCTAAGAAAAAGAAGATAAAAAAATATGAAAAGTAAAATGACAACAAATTCACAGTTATTAACCAACCAAACCTAAAACAAAAACAAACTAAGCAAACAACTAGAACAGGAAGAGAATCACAGAAATGGAGATCATGTGGAGGGTTATCAATGGGGGTGTGAGTGGTGAGAGAAGGGGAAAAGGTACAGAAAATAAGTAGCATAGATGGTAGGTAGAAGACAAGGTTTGTCTTTAACCACCCCTAGACAAGAAGAGGTTAAGAATAGTATAGGAAATGTAGAAGCCAAAGAACTTATATGTATGACCCATGGACATGAACTAAAGGGGAGGAATGGAGTGGGAGGGGGTTGCATAGGTGGGAGGGCAATAAAGGGATGAAAATGGGACAACTGTAATAGCATAATCAATAAAATATATTTAAAAAGAGAGAGAGAATCAACGATCACTACTTAGAAGACAGCTCACAGACACCAAGGGTGGGAGCAGGGAGACCAGTTAGTAATCACTGAGATAGAAGTGAGGGCCTTTGCTATAGGCAAAGTGCTTGTGTTATATAGTACTGATTTTAATGACTTAGAAAACTGTTTTTTTTTTCCCAAAAATGAAAGCTATTTTCCATATAACTAAGATTTCCAGAAGTCTAATTTTCTAAATAAATAGATTAGGTCATTATGTGTTATTAAACTCAACCAAAAAATCTTTTTAGATGCACAATGCTATCCCTAACCATAAGAAAAACTGAGTGGTTAATTAATATCAGAAAAAGAAGACTTCAAAACAAGGAATATCACCAGGGATAGAAATATTTTTAAATAATAAGCAAGTGACTTATTCAAAATAACATAGCAATCTTTCTTAATGGAGTACAACCCCAATGACAAGACTTCCAATAAAGTAAGAAAAAAAAACGATACATGAATTCACTTAAGAGTTAAGTATAGCCCTGGCTGGTGTAGCTCAGTGGATTGAGCGCGGGCTGCGAACCAGGCATCGCAGGTTCGATTCCCAGCCAGGGCAGGGCATATGTCTAGGTTGCAGGCCATGTCTCCCAGCAACCACACATTGATGTCTCTCTCTCTCTCTCTCTCTCTCTCTACCCCCCTCCCTTCCCTCTCTAAAAATAAATTAAAAAAAAAAAAAGAGTTAAGTACAGATACCCTACAGGGAGTGGGAACAGCTTCTCAGAGGCCCCGTGGAGTTTGTCAGTCAGGGTAGCCTACTTGCAGTGAGAACCCCAGATCTGGAGAAACCCAGGGCCACAGCTATTATTTGTTTTATTCTGAGCCTGGAGAAACCACTTCAGTGCTCAAGGATCTGTTGCCCTGGAAGATTCCATAAGGTTCCACAGTTATATAATTTGGTGTTCTTAGTTTGCCCTCAGATTAGTGGCAGGTCTGGCCACACCCCACCCCATCACACTAAAATTAAAGCTGGCCAAGATCTTACATGAGTGAACATAATAGCAACCATCTGAAATCTTGAAACTAAATTTTATCTTGAGCCATATGATGCTGTTATCTTTATAGGTCAAGATGGCTGATTGAATATTGATAAATTCATATGGCTGAACCTAATATATTTAAAAGAACAACACAAATAATCTCTAATTTCCTTTTTAACTATAAACGCACTTATAATCCTCACCCTGACTTCTGATGTGAAAATTTAGCAGAATTCATCTCATGTAACTATTCCTCAGAAGACATCCTTAGGTTCACTGGACTGTGTGTTTAGTTCAAGCTCTTTTCATGAGTTCTTTAACATTCAGCTCACCCATTATGAGGGTGTTCAATGTGGTAATTAGAAAAATGTCAGATTAGCACAAAAAATAAGTATTCTGAGAATGTAAAAGATGCAATCTTTTAAAACTATTAAACCTTACAGGGTAATTTTAGTAGAAAAACTGCTACAAATAGTAATATTTGTTTGCACTCAATTCAGTATCTATTATGAGGTGTTTTTTTCTAATGAGTAGTCAGCCATTATTATTGCTGTTAATTAGTATAACCTTATAATAAATAATAACAATATGGCAGAATGTCAAGTTGCCCCTAGCTGGTTCTCAGTAACTTAGATGTGGACTTCATACAGTCATATAAGTTTATTGCCATATTCTCAGTTTCTCTCTCTCTCTGACAGACACAATAGTCTCTATCATTGGTGTGCTTGCATGCCTAATTTTAACTCAAATGTTAGTTTGACTACCTCATAATTCTCTCTCTGCCCTTTGAGTGGGAGGAAAGGCCTGGTTGTATGTGTGGAAACAGAGCTAAGTGATGAAAATCAGGTGTGGTAGGAATAGTCATTATAGCCCACAGGCTCAGACAGTACATATGTGACTACATCCTCACAAAGAAAGGGGGACACAGAGGTGATATTGAATTTAATATGGTACCAAGGTTGTTGTGATTAATTTCAATAGAAAATACTGCTTCTGACCTGAAATTCCTCTTACTCTAACAAAGATGAGTTTTGCTGGACCATAGCAAATAGAGTGGTTGGAGCAAAAAAGGAAATGAAGAAGGTTCCCTGAATCACGTGCATGGTCCTACAGAAACAATTCTGGCCTAAACACTTAACAGGTTCTGCAGAAAGTCAGCATGAATAGAGTAGCAAAGGCACCTGTATGAGGACTATGCACCCCCTTGCCATAAGTATCCTGCTATTTTTTTTTTCATTTGAAAGGTTTCTAAGAACTTTTCTTGGGTTATCTTGAATGGTTCACACTTGTTAACTTTATAGGAATGTGTGTTCATGGAAGCCTGTTAATCAAATTGCCAACATAAATTACTTTTTCTCATTTCTGAAGGCTTGTCCAATTAATAAAAGGCTGATGCTTATATACTAAAGTTATTTGAGGCCATGGGGGGCTGGAGGGAATAACATTTATTGATTCAATGTAGACTTTCCTGTCACTTTGAAGACATGTATTCAATTTCGGAATGAAAACTGAAGGTAAAATTGGCAAAGAACATGTAAGAAAAGAAATTTATGAAAAACAATTCTCCAATTTAAAAAATAATACTGCCTCCCCTGTCGGGATTTGCTACCAGCTGTTATTTAAACCTGCATGCTCCTGTTCAGTGCAAGTCAGCAGTAGAGAGTCCTGTGTTAGCAAGAGACCAAGGCATTTATTATTGAGTTTCTGTTATTGACTTATTCTTAGACAAAATGCCAAGTTTCTTTACACATAGTACAGTAGGCCCACTGTGAAGATCTGTGTGAACCCTGTTGTGACATTTAGACTGCAATTTTTGTTTTATGTGTCAACAGCTTTTCAAAGATTTTTGAAACGTCCCTACAATGTTTTCTGTAATGATTTGGAGAAAGTGGTTAACTCTAAAATGAAATTTTTGTGTTTTTAAAATAGCATTTAACTGATCGACCAAAGAAATGCAAGTAGTTTAGGTTGATCCCAATGATTCTGTCATGTTTTCTTCCTAGATGACACATTTTGTTAGAAAACCTTACAGTGGCCTTTTTATATCAAGGGTAGTAGGGTGGAAGGCAAGGTAATGGAAACATCTTCACAGTAGCACAAGAAATGAAAATCTTTAAATGGTCCCATAATTTCTTTTTAAAAAGCATAAAAATAAAAATATCAATTATATTAAAATGGAGGCTAACATATATCAACATTTAACATTGGGGGGGGGCGCGTTGGGGTGAGGGTATGATTTCCCTTGAGGTGCAGTTGAGATATCATTGTACAACTTTACTTTCAAACTTCCTTAATTTGAGTGAATACATTCTTAAAGTTGTTTCCCACAGTGACAAAACTAGTACCTGAGGTTGTCTTTGTTTTGGTAGGCTCATAATTTCTGGCATTTCCCCTAAAAGTGTCAAGCATACATTGTATATTAGGTTCCTATCACCAGCTGTGGGCTGGCCTATAGCAGAGGTCATTTTCCTATCACCTTTATGTTGTCCTTTCTGCAGACGGAGGTAATTTCTATTTTGACGGTTATGGGTCAGGTTAGAAAATCAGTCTCCTAGCCCTAGCTGGCGTAGCTCAGTGGATTGAGCGTGGGCTGTCAACCAAAGTATTGCAGGTTCGATTCCCAGTCAGGGCACATGCCTGGGTTGCAGGCCACGGCCCCTAGCAACCACACATTGATGTTTCTCTGTCTCTCTTTCTCCCTCCCTTCCCTCTCTAAAAATAAATAAATAAAATCTTTAGAAAAAAAGAAAATCAGTCTCCTTATTCTACTGCCAACATGTGGCAAACAGCTTAGATATCTCTACAGCCTGACTGCAGCACTCTTATTTAGCTCATACTGTGAGGGGGCGGGCTGTCTGTGCTCTCTTACATCGCTACTACAAGGCCTAAAGCTATGCTGACCATTTGTTTCCATGATAAATGTTGATCTACAGTATGCGTATTTTGACAAAAAGCTTTTTCTTTCTAATGTAGACATTTTTTTGTGTGAAAAGCTTTGCATAGGAAATTAGTAATGACTAATATGTATTGACCATTTACTATTTGACCATTAGGTATTGTTGTAAACACTTTAATATACCTTTTCTCATTTAATTCTTCCAGCCACTTTCAAGGTGGATGGATCTCCATTTTGCAAACGAGGAAACTGAAATTACAGCATAACATGGTCAAAGTCACACCAATAATAACTGTGGGAGCTAAAGCAACCAACTCAGAGTTGTATGGTCTGTGGTCTGAAACACTACATTATTCACCCTCTTCTTAAGCTACCATTAGTTAGTTGCATGTGAAACACCCTCATTGGAAAGTTCACTTCCCAAGCCCAATACTGTAGCAAATACTACACATTCTGCCTCCAAAATATATTCCATTATCTGACATTTTCTCACCATGTCCTTTGTCCAAGTCACAATTTTCTTGTGTTCAAACTATTCTAAAACATGCTAACTGGTCTCCTTTCTTCCACTGTTGCAGCCAAATAGGTTTGTGAAATAGACCCTCAACAGTCTATCTTCCACGCAGCAGCCAAATAGGTTTGTGAAATCTCCAATCAGATTATAATACTCTTCTAGTTAATACCTTCCATTTGTTTCCAGTTTAAATTATGATAAAATGCAGTCTGCCAAATTCATAAGAGATCCTAAATGATGTGGTCTCTGCACACATCAGTGACCTCACCAAGGAGGCTCTTACATCGATGGCTTTGCACTTGACTGTTTCCTCCTGCATAATACCCTCCCTCCCAGATCATTACATGGCTGATTCTTTTTCATTGTTCAGTCTAAACGTTCAGCGGTTTTGTTTATTCACGAAGGCTTTTGCATGTTTTCATGTGTGTAAGAGAAAACATTTGTGATAACAACATCAGCTTCCTTAATAGAAATATACTTCTATGCATGTGCTCTGTTACATCATGAGGCAGTTTTGGCAAATTCTCTTTTTCAAAAAACTTGTCTATTTTTCATTCAAATATTTTGATAGCAGAACAGGGAACATAAAAAGCAGAGATATCGAAATCTGAAATCAGAGTTCCCATTGAAAATGCTGTTTCCTTTGCTATTGGATACCTCTAGGTTCTTACCCCAGGTGGGCTTTTCTGACTCATGCCCTTCACCAAACATTCCAAGAACAACTAAATCCTGTCCCTCTCAAACTTTTCCAAAAAATTCAAGAGGAGGGAACCCTCCCAAATTCCTTTCAGAAGCCCAGTATTATCCTAATTCCAAAAACAGGTAAAGGAAAGACCCAACAAAGAAAGAAAATAGCAGGCAAATATCTCTGATGCACATAGATGCTAAAATCCTCAACAAAACACTGGCAATCCAGATCCAGCAATACATTACAAAGATCATACATCATAATCAAGAGGAATTTATACCAGGGATGCAAGGATGAAACAACATTCGAAAATCAATAAACAATCCACCACATAAAGAAAATGAATGACAAAAAACACATGACCATATCAATAGATGCCGAAAAAGCATTTGATAAAATCCATAACCCATTTATGATAAAAAACACTTAGCAAAATGAGACTAGAGGGGGCACACCTCAACATAAAAAAGAGCATGTATGAAAAACCTACTGCCAACATCATATTCAATGCACAAACACTAAAAGCTCTTCCCTTAAGATCAGGAACAAGACAAGGGTGATGATTTTCACCACTCTTATTCAACATATTATAGAAAGTTCTAGCCACAGAGATCAGACAAGAAAAGAAATAAAAGGCATACAAATAGGAAAGAAGTAAAACTGTCATTATTTGCAGATCACATGATACATACAAAACCTTATATTCTCTACCAAAACAACTACTCGCCCTAATAAGTGAATTTGGCGAAGTAGCAAGATACAAAGTCCAACATTCAGAAATCGATAGCATTTTTGTACACCAGCTATGAACTATCAGAGAGAGAAACTAGGAAAAAATCCCATTTAATATAGCAACAACAAAAATAAAGTACCTAAGAATAAATTTAAC
Source organism: Tonatia bakeri (assembly GCA_004024845.1). Taxonomy (NCBI): domain Eukaryota; kingdom Metazoa; phylum Chordata; class Mammalia; order Chiroptera; family Phyllostomidae; genus Tonatia; species Tonatia bakeri. Next base: position 11,628 of record PVIA01007531.1, read on the forward strand.
CAAGAAGGTAAAAGACCTGTATTCGGAAGACTACAGAACACTGAAAAAACAAAACAAGAAAAATACAAATAAATGGAAACATATGAGAGCTCTGTCCAGAAAAAGTCCAGCCATTGATAATATAACAAGAATAGTTTATACAACATTTATGTAACCTTTTAGCCAAAGAGAGTGGACTGGAATACACATACATGAACAATGGTAACTTCACTGTACTAGTCAGTGGAGGTAGAAGACGCAGTTGAGTGAGCATGTGTACTGTGTGGCCATTGAATTCAAAATGACTGAGTGAGCAGAGCAACAAATCTGCATCAAATTTTGCATTAAGCTGGAACATTACTCCACAGAAACTATTTGGATGATTCAGAAGGCTGCAGCTATGGGTAACTGGTGATTGGCAGCTTCATCATGACAACGAGCCTGCATCACATCTTGTGCAGAGTGTTTTGCTGAAACACCAAATCACCCAGGTTACCCAGCCCACCTAAAACCCAGATTTGGCACCCTGTGACTTCTGGTTTTTCCCAAAACTAAAATCACCTTTGAAAGGAAAGACATTTCAGACCATCACTGAGATTCAGGAAATTACAATGGGGCAATAGATGGCGACTGGGAAAACTGTATGAGGTTCCAGATGTCTGCTTTGAAGGGGACTGAGGCATCACTGTCCTATGTACAATGTTTGCTGTATCTTGTATCTTCTTCAATAAATGTCTCTATATTCCATATTACATGGTTGGATTCCTACTGGACACATCTTGTATACTGTGTTCATAGATTGGAAGAATTAACATCATTAAAATATCCATACTATCTAAAGCAATCTATAGATTCAATACGACTCCTATTAAAATACAATTGGCTTATTTCACTGATCTAGAACTAGTACTTAAAGATTTATAAGGAAAAAAAGACACCAAACAGACTCAACAATCTTGAGAAACAAGAATAAAGTTGGAGGGATCACAATATCTGATATAAAACTATACTAGAAGGCCATTATAATCAAAACAGCCTGGTATAGGCATAATAACACACACATAGAACAATGGAACAGAACAGAGAGCCCAGAAATAAATCCAAGTCTCTACAGTCAATTAATATTTGAAAAAGGGGGCAGGAGCATACAATGGAGTAAAAATAGCTTCTTCAATAAATGGCATTCGGAGAACTACACTGGAACATACAAAAAAAATGAAACTAGATCACCAACTTACACCATACATAAGAATAAACTCAAAATGAATAAAAGACTTAAATATAAGTTGTGATACCATAAAAGTCCTAGGAGAAAACATGGACAGTAAAATTTCAGATATCACACATGGCAATATTTTTGTCAGTATATCTCTTAGGGCAAGAGAAATAAAGGAAAAAAAAAAACAGATGACATCAAATTAAAAGCTACTACATGGCTAAAGAAATCATCATCAAAATAAAAAGGTAACTGACTATGGGAGAACATATTTGCCAATGATATATCGAACAAGGGTTTTATCTCCAAAATATATAAAGAATTCATATGACTCAACACCAAGAAGACAAATAACACAATTAAAAAATGGGCAAAGGACCTGAACAGATACTTCTCCAAGGAGGACATACATGTGGCCCAGAGACAGATGAAAAGATGCTCAACGTCACTAGCCATCAGAGAGATGCAAATTAAAACCACAATGAGAGGGTCATGTTGGAGGCATAGGTAAATACAGCTCACATCCTTGCACAACTAGCAAAAATTACAACTAGACTACAAAACAAATATCACCCAGAACTGTCAGAAAATCAACCTGTATGGAAATTCAACAACCAAGGATTTTAAGAAGCCACATTCATCCAAATGTGTAGGACAAGGGGAGACATGGAGACACATGGAGAAACCCAGAAACACAGAGCATCATGGAGAGGTACTGAGATGGGAACAGGCAGTTCTTCATCCACATGTAGTGGATAAAAATTGGGAAGGATACCTAGCGAGCAAGGGATGCCAGCCCCAGACCAGACCACCCAGTGTAGAGTTATAGTGACAGAAAAAAAGACCCCATAAATTCTGGTTGTAAAAAGCCGTGGGTGTTGGGAGGTGGAAGAAATTGCAGGATTCTCAGGAGACTCCTCTTAAGGGGCCTGCACAGACTTAGGACTCACACAGACTCCCCCATTCTGGGATTCAGCACCAGGGCAACAGCTGTAAAGGCACTAGTGGCATAAGGGAAAAAACTGAAGTGACTGGCAACAGAGTAGGTGCCAGTAAATAGCTTCCTCCTGGGCAAAACTCCAGAAGCCAGGCAGCAGCAATACCCCCTGCCTCTGAGTCCTCCCTGACATAGATCCACAAACAGATGACACAGGTTGGCCCACCCTGGCAATTACCTAAGGCTCTGCCCATACAACTTACAGGCATGCTTTTCTACAATAGACCATGCTACTAAGACAGGGAGTCAGAGCAGCTCTACCTAATACATGGAAACAAACACAGGAAGGCTGCCAAAATGAGGAGACAAAGAAATATGGCCCAAATAAAAGAAGAGAACAAAACTCCAGAAAAAGAACTCAACAAAATGCATCCTACCAGATGCAGAGTTGAAAACACTGGTTATCAGGATGTTCAAGAAACTCACTGGGTACTTCAACAGTATAAAAGAGACCCAGACAGAAACGAAGGTTGCATACAGTGAAATAAAGAAAAATCTACATAGAACCAGCAGTGGAGGACATGAGGCTGAGAATCAAATCAACACTTTAGAACATAAGGATGAAAAAGCATTCAATCAGAACAGCAAAAAGAAAAAAGAATTAAAAACAAAAAAGCAAACAAACAAAAAAGAGGATAGGCTAAGGAACTTCTGGGCAACTTCAAGCATACCAACATCTGAATCATAGGGGTGCTGGAAGGAGAAGAGAAAGAGCAAGCAATTGGAAACTTATTTGAAAAAATAATAAAAGACTTTCCTAATATGGCAAAGGAAATAGATATACAAGTCCAAGAAGCAAAGAAAGTCCCAAACAAGATGGACAGAAAGAGGATCACACCAAGACACATCACAATTAAAATGCCAAAGGTTAAAGATAGAGAGTCTTAAAAGCAGCAAGAAAAAAGCAAATAGTTACCTACAAAGGAGTTCCCACAAGACTGTCAGATGATTTCTCCAAAGAAACTTCGCAGGCTAGAAAACATCAGAATGAAGTATTCATAGTGATGAAAAGCAAGAACCTACAACCTAGGTTACTCTATCCAGCAAAGCTGTTATTTAAACTGAAGGGGAGATAAAGTGCTTCCCAGGCATGGTAAAGCAAAAGGAGCTCATCATCATCAAGCCATTATTATATGAAATGCCAAAGGGAATTATAGAAGAAAAACAGAAGATTAAAATGATGAATATTAAAATGGCAATAAATTCACAATTATCATCTAAAAAACAAACTAAGCAAACAAGCAGAACAGGAACAGATTCGTACATATGGAATCATTTGTAGGGTTATCAGTTGTGGGGGAAGGGGAAGAATGGGGAAAAGGTGCAGGGATTAAAAAACACAAATTGGTAGACACAAAATAGACAGTGGGCTGTTAAGAACAGCATAGGAAGCGGAGCAGCTGCAGAACTTACGTGCATCACCCACTGTCATGAACTAAGTGGCAGGAGGGCTGCTGGAACGTACGGGGACACTGGGTACAGGGGGCTAAGGAGGAAAATGGAGACAACTTAAAGAGCATAATCAATAGAATGTAGTTTAAAAAATAAATAAAACCATGATGAGATATCACCGCATACCCATTAGAAGAATGGCTATCATTAATAAATCAACAGCCCTGGCTGGCGTAGCTCAGTGGATTGAGCGCGGGCTGCAAACCAAAGCATCGCAGGTTTGATTCCCAGTCAGGGCACATGCCTGGGTTGCAGGCCACAGCCCCCAGCAATCGCACATTGATGTTTCTCTCTCTCTCTCTTTCTCCCTCCCTTCCCTCTCTAAAAATAAATAAATAAAATCTTTAAAAAATAAATAAATAAATCAACAAACAACTAGTGCTGAAAAGGATGTGGAGAAAAGGGAACCCTAGTACACTGTTGGTGGGAATGCAGACTGGTGCAGCCACTGTGGAAAACAGTATGGAATTTCCTCAAAAAATTAAAAATGTAACTCCCTTTCGAACCAGCTATCCTACAGATGGGAATGTACCCTAAGAATCCAGAAACACCAATTCAAGAGAACTATGCACCCCTGTGTTCATAGCAGTGCTACTTATGATAGCCACGTGCTGGAAACAGCCTAAGTGCCCACCAGTAAATGAGCAGATCAAAAACCTGTGGTACATTTACACAATGGAATACTATATAGCAGAAAGAAAGAAGAAGGAATTTCTACCCTTTACAACAGTTTGGATGGAACTGGAGACTATTATACTAACTGAAATAAGCCAGCCAGTGAAAGACAAATGCCATATAATCTCACTTATAAGAGTAATCTAATGAACAAAATAAACTAACACGCAAAATGGAACCAGAGTCATGGATATATGGAACTGACTAACAGCAGTCAAAGGGAAGGGGATGAAGGGAATGATGGTGGAAAGGAGAACAGACTTGTTAAAGAACATGTATGAATGACCCTTGGACATGGACAATGGTGTGACTATGGGATTGACTATGGGAAATGGGGGGTGGGCTGGGTGGAAGAAAGCAAATGGGGAAAAATTAGGACAACTGTAAAAGAATAACAGTAATTTTTTTTAAATATTTATTGGAGCTCCAGACATCACATCCACGTACTAGGTAACAGGGAAGAGTAAAGTGAAAGCTGCAGGGTGCATTTCTCCCGATTTCCTTTAATCACTATCCTGGAGTCACACAGAGTACTTTCACTTATATTAATTGCTCAGAATTGAGGCATAGAGTCAGACTAAGGAAGTTAGAAAATGTCATCTTTTAAGTAAGCACAAAGCTGATTCCAAATAAAATAACGATTGTGTTTACCAGCAAGAAGACAAAAGTGGTTAAAAAAAAAAAAAAACTGGCTGAGATGTGCCACAATGACAACAAAATATTGAGCTTATAATGACATTGTTTCAAATTGTAATCAAACTTACAAAAGTTATGTGAGACTCAAACTGTCTACTGCCCTGTCTGCGTTGCTGCTAGAACTATTTCATTCCTAGAAGATATGCAATAAATGTGTTCATGGAATGAATACTAATCATGAGAACAATTTACATGCCATTATCAAATAAAAATAAAAGTGGTTTTCATGTCAGATCCCTCTTTCTCTTCTGCAACAGAAGGTCTTCCCATTTGAAGGTTCTCCTGGGAAGACTCCAATATTAATAGTGCTAGAAGCAATTTTCTGAAGGACTAAGGGAAGTTACATAGGTAAATTTCTCTAAGTTGGAAAAAATCGAGAACATTTCTCAAAAATAAAATCTAAGGAATCAAAAAGTTGAGCATATAGTTTGCCAATTTAGTAGCTTTTTTCCAGGAATGTGAAAGACCTGGGTGGGGAGAGCTGAGCTGGTGAAGGTAGGCTAGTATTGCCTTTACCAAATTAGAAAGAATCCATCTTTCATCTTAAAAATATAACCTATTCTCTCTCCATCTACATTACAGATGAACAGTATGGCTAACTAACAGCATTCATTATTCCCAGTTTTATGGATGACAAAATTCTCACAAAGAAAGGCTGAGCAATTCATCTAAAGATAAATATGAAATTCACAGCAAAATGAAAAAGGAAGCAAGTACTCCTGATCCCCAGTCCACATGTCTTACAATCAGAGGAAAATGCCTTGAGTGAGAACCGATGAGGTGTATACAGTTTTCTCACTGCTTTATAGGGCCAAGAGGTAATACTGATCACAGCCCACAAATCTCAATGCTTTTTGGGAATGGTGTACATAACTGTTTTTACACATTGATAACAGCACAGAAAGTGGAAGAGCTCGGGGTAGCTGAAATATCCAAAGGGAAGCAAAAGCACTTCACAAAATAGCATGTCCAAGATATGGTAATTTGAGAAACCAGAATTTTAGAAAAGCCATTTTATACTATTTTCTTCAGTAAAACCTGCACATTTTTTGTTAAATTACTATCAGTAACTGAATTCTAAGGCCTATAGAGTGGATGGATTACATTAAGAAAACTGAGAAACACCCATTGGCACACTGTCACCATCCTTATTTGAAGAAATATAAGGTGTCTTAGATTAAGGTGATCTAATGTTTAAGTAATTGCAATATTTAGTGCTAGCCTATGGCAGGGTTTCTGTTTGGTTGGTTTTGATTTTATTTTAAATATCACAGTATGGAACCCAGAATGAACATATATTGAGGTGCCACAATGACATGAGGTGGGGGTAGATGCTGCTAATCCTTGCCTTCCAAAGGTGATGTTTCCTGTTTCCTAGACTCTATGACTCATTACTGAACTTCCCCCTCTAGGGGGAGCAGCCCCTGCACAACAGGCCAGTGTCCTCAGCCAAGACTTCCTCAGTAACGGGGAGGTACCAATACATGTACATTCTGAGATTCTACAAGTGCCAAGTAAAAAGATAACAACCATATTCAAAGTTTGAAATATATCTTTAACACATGCATACAAACACACAATGAACTTGAAAAAAATTTCTGCTGCTTATATTACTTATATTATCAAATGTGCATTTGTTCAAACCTCTATAAATTGGTTAAACGGCCCTAAAAACATAGGATAAACACACTTTAAAATTAAGGAAAAATCTATCTTAGGGATTTTAACACATGATTTATCACAATATCACCATACAGGTGATATCACATAGACGTGAACACCATATGAGGTGATTCAAATAGAATAATCACCATTTGTAAATCACTGTGGTAATAATTTATTCAGGCAAGAATGGATATTAAAATCATAAGGTGACAGATTGCTGGGGAACAGGATACCAATAAATTCTCACAAGTTACTAAATTACAAAAACCAAAAGGGTAACTTTATATTGGAGAGATCTGGCAAATACGATCTTAGCCAAATTTTAACATAAACTGTGCTTGTTATATTAACAATAGCTAGACTTTTTCCAGACAGACCGTGTGTGTGTGTGTGTGTGTGTGTGTGTGTGTGTAAAACAATAATTGTTCCACACCACAGAGACACAAGAAGCTTCATATAAATGAGTTTCTAGCTACTGAAGTTGGATCAATTTAGATCCTCGATTCCTTTTTCATTATGTTAAGATATATGTATAGAATATTTCAAAAATATATTTCTTATTTTCCACTGATGGTACTTAGAGAACACAAAGTCTGGAATGAGAGTGCTAGATGAGCATTCCTAGCACAAGGTACAATAGTGCCCAAGTGTCTTTCTATACGCCTCAGGTTCCCCACCTACCTTAGCATACTGTTAAAAGGATTAAATGAAATAATGCACATAAGGTACTGTGAACACTTAGCTTGGCACATAATAAATGCTTAATACCTTTTAGCTCAGGGGTGTCAAATTCATTTTCACCAGGGGCCACATCAGCCTTGAGATTGCCTTCCAAGGGCCAAATGTAGACCTCCTTGCCCCTAGTTAAGAAGTAGTTACATTTATACAGTCCTAAAATTACATTTGTCCCTTTGAAGGCAACTGCAAAGCTGATGTGGCCCCCAGTGAAAATGAGTTTGACACTTATGTTTTAGCTGTTACTAAACAAAAGTGCAGTGGTTGGTAATTTTTTCACTATCAAGTTTTTAAACAAAATCCCAAATGTGTTTACCTATCCCTTCCCAATGTACCTCAACCCCAAATGGATGGATGGGTTGGGAGTACATTTGTGCATCTATACTGACCAATGAGACATGTAGATGTCAGCTGGGGGCTTTCTGAAAACATTTTATTGCTCCTAAGAGAGAAAGAGATAGGGACAGAGGAGACTCCTTCTAAACTCTCATCTCTGGACACAGCTTGTGAAAAGATACTTCGCATCCTCTCATAACACATGTGGTTCATCTCCTTCCAAGAACTTGATAACAAGCCCTGCCTGGTGTAGCTCAGTGGATTGAGTGCAGGCCTGCAAACCAAAGGGTTGCTGATTCAATTCCCAGTCTAGGGCACATGCCGGGGTTGTGGGCCAGGTGAGAGGAACCACACATCGATCTTTGTCTCCCTTTCTTTCTCCTTCCCTTCCCCTCTGTCTAAAAATAAATAAATTAAATCTTTAAAAAAGATTTAAGAATTTGATAACAAACTAAAATAGTATTAATAAACAAGTAAACAAAATGGTTCATTTACTTATTTGTTTATTATATGTCTGCCCTCCCCTCACCATTCCAGAAGTGATAGGAAAAGGTGCCTCTTCAATAAAAGTTGTCTCTTTAATAAAAGTTATTTATTAAAATAGTATTAGTAAAGAAGTAAACAAATAAACAATAGATCATTACTTTATTTGTTTATTATATGTCTGCCCTCCCCTCACCATTCCAGAAATGATAGGAAAAGTTGTCTCTTCAGACGCACACGTAAGGTCCCTTGCCAGAGTACTTAATTACTGAGAGCAAGGGATCCACTGGCTCCTGTTGGCACAGGACTGGGCTTGAACATAGTGAATGTTCAACAAATATTTGTTAAAGTAACTAAAATAAACTTATTTTAAGTAGTAACTTATTTGATGGCAAGAATATTTGACAAGGTATTTGTTTTTCAAAAAACATCTAATTATTTTCAAATTGTTCTCGTAGAACTATCAATTACTTTCTCCTACAATCCTCTAATTTGCATTTTAAACTTTAGACATGACCAATTCATAGTGATATCTGCCCTACATGTTTATTTTTATTTTTTACCATAGGAAAATATTGTATCATAAAATATAAATCTAAAACAATCTGCTATGCCTTAACATAAACTCATAAACATCTGCTCTTGAAAAGGACAGTCATTTAAAAGGTGCATTAGTAGAATTAATAGTTTTAACTCTTCATGTTTTTGGTATTTCTCAACTGAGAAAAGAGCCTAATCTCAGATGAAGGTAGAATGCTGACTTTGCTGTGTGTCTAAAGGGGATAGTGGAACATGCAGTAGTACTCTGTCATGTAAATATTTATTTTTATTGTTTATTGTATTTTATCGTTAGTGCTAATACAATTGTCCCCACTTTAACCCAATTTGATCACCTCCACATAGTCCACAATTCACTCAGGTAATACCTATACCATTGCCTGTCCATAGTTCATAACGTATATGTTTTATGCCTAAACCTTTCATCTTCTTTAATCCAGTCCCCACACCCTGTCGCCACCCACAGCTATCAGTCTGTTCCATGTCTATGATTGTTTTCTGTTTTGTTCATTATTTTATTTTGTTCATTAGATTCCACATATAAGTGAGATCATATGCTATTTGACTTTCACTGACTGGCAAATTTCACTTAGCATGATAGTCTCCCGATTCATCCACGCTGTCCCAAAAGACAGAGTTCCTTCTTTCTTACTGCTGCGTGCACTAGTATTCCACTGTGTAAACATACCACAGCTTTTTTATCCATTAATCTCCTGATGAACACTTAAGCTATTTTCAGATATTAACTATTGTAAATAACACTACTATGAACATAGGTGTACATAGAGTCCTTTGTACTGGTATTTCTGGATGATTGGGATATATTTCTAGAAGTGGAATGGCTAGTTCAAAAAGTAGTTCCATTTTTACACAATACTGTTTTCCCTAGTAGCTCCACCAGTCTGCAATCCCACCCACAGGGAATAAGTCTACCCTTTTCTGCACATCCTTGCCAACACTTTGTTAATTTACTGATGGTAGCCATTCTGACACGTGTGAGTTGATATACCATTGTGGTTTTAATTCACATTTGTCTGATGCCTAGCGATGCTGAGCATCTCTTCATATGTCAGTGGGCCACCTGTGTGCCCTCTTTAGATAAATTGTCTATTCAGGTCCTTTGCCACCTTTTTAATTGTGCTCTTTGACTTCCTGGTGTTGAGATGTATAAATTCTTTGTACATTTTGGAAAATATACCCTTATCCCATGTATCACTGGCAAATATGTTATCCCATACAGTGGGTTCCCTATTCATTTTGATAGTTTCTTTAGCTGTGCAGAAGCTTTTTAAATTGGTGTAGTCCCATTTGTTTGTTAGTTTTTTCCTTTGTTTCCCTTGCCCAAGGAGATATATCAGCAAAAAATATTGTGTTTTCTTCTAGGGTTTTTATGGTTTTGTGACTTACATTTAAGTCTTTTATCATTTTGAGTTTATTCTTTTGTGTAGTTTAAGTTGGTCGTCTAGTTTCTTTTTTTTTTTTTTTTTGCATGTACCAATCCTGTTTTCCCCACACCTTTTATTGAAGAGACTTTGCTCCACTGTATGCTCTTGCCTCAAATATTAATTGACCATAAAAGCTTGGATTTATTTCTGAGCTCTCTGTTCTATTCCACTAATCTATATATCTGTTTTTATGCCAGCACCAGGCTGTTTTGATTATGGTGGCCTTGTAGTATAGCATTTTTTTCTTTTTTAAGATTTTATTTATTTACTTTTAGAGAGAGGGAAAGAGAGGGAGAAAGAGAGGGAGAGAAACATTGATGTTCGAGAGCTACATGGATAGGTTGCCTCTCCCACACCCCCAACTGGGGACCTGGCCCATAACCCAGGCATGTGCCTAAACTGGGAATCGAACCAGTGACCTTTGAGTTAGCAGGTCGGTGTTCAACCCATTGAGCCACACCAACCAGTGCATGTAGTATAGTTTGAGGTCAGGCATTGTGATACCTCCAGCTTTGTTCTTCTTTTTCCAGATTCCTGATGATATTCAGGTTCTTGTTTGGTTCCACATAAATTTTTGGAATATTTGTTCTAGATTTGTGAAACAATAGGAATTGCATTGAATCTACAGGTTGCTCTGTGTAGCATAGACATTTCAATGATATTCATTCTTCCAATTCATGAATATGGTATATGTTTCCACTTACTTGTGTCTTCCTCAATTTCTTTCTTCACTATCCTGTAGTTTTTCAAATACAGGTCTTTTACTCCCCTGGTTAAATTTATTCCAAGGTCCCTTACTTTTTCTGTTGTTGCAATAGTAAATGGGATTGCTTTCTTAGTTTCTCTTTCTGACAGTTCATTATTGGTGTATAAAAATCCCATTAATTTCTAAGTATTGATTTTGTATACTGTTACTTTGCCAAATTCATTTATTAAGCCTCATAGTTTTTTGGTGGAATCTTTAGGGTTTTCCATGTATAATGTCATGTCATGTGAGAATAATAACAGTTTTACTTCCTCCTTTCTAATTTAAATGCCTTTGATATCTTCTTCTTGTCTGCTCACTAGGGCTAAGACTTCCAGTACTATGTTAAATAGAATGGTGAAAAAAGACATCCCTGTCTTGTTTCTGATCTTTAAAAAAAACACTTTCAGTTTTTGCCTGTTGAGTATGATGTTGGCTGTGGATTTTTCACATATGACCTTTATTATGTTGAGTTACATATAATACCTCTATTCCCACTTTGTTGAGAGGTTTCTTCATAAATAGTGTTGAATTTTATCGAATGCTTTTTCTGCATCTATTGTTATGGCCATGTGAAATTTATCTTTCATTTTGTTTGTGTGATGTTATAACATTTATTAATTTGTAAATGTAGTACCAAACATGCATTCCCAGGATAAATCCCACTTGACCATTGTGTATAATCTTTCTAATGTATTGCTGTATCCAGTTTACTAGTATTTTTTTGAGGATTTTAACATTTATGTTGATCAGGGATATTGGCCTATAATGTTCATTCTTTGTGGGGTCTTTATCTGGTTTTGGTATTCGGATAATACTGGCCTCGAAAAAAGTGCTTAGAAGTCTTTTCTCCTCCTGAATTTTATGGAAAAATTTGAGAAATGTCAGTGTTAGTTCTTCTTTGAATGATTGGTAAAATTCACCTGTGAAGACATCCAGTCCAGGTATTTTGTTTGCAGGGAGTTTTTTTTTTTATTACTGCTTCAATTTCATTAGTTATTGATCTATTCAGGTTTTCTGATTCTTTCTGATAAAGTTTTGGAAGATTGTTTCTAGAAATTTATCCATTTCACTCAGGTTGTCCAATACTTTTGTGTGTAGTTGTCCATAGTATTTTCTTACAGTCTTTTGTATTTCTGTTATATTAGTTGTTACTTCTCATTCATTTCTTATTTTATTTATTTGGGCATTCTCTCTTTTCTTTTTAATGAGTCTGGTCCATCAGTCTTACTTATCCTTTCAAGGAATCAGCTCCTGGTTTTGTTAATCTTTTTGTATTGATTTTTTAGTCTCTATTTTATTTATGCTCTGATCTTCAATTACTGCCTTTCTTTTACTTACTCTGGGCTTTGTTTCTTGCTGTTGTTCTAGTACTTTTAGGTGTAAGGTTAGATTGTTTATTTAAGATTTTTCTTGCTTCGTGAGGTAAGCATGTATGCTATGAACTTCCCTCTCCAGACTGCTCTTGTGTCCCATAGATTTGGGGTGTTGTGTGTTCACTTTCATTTCTTTCCTGGTAATTTTTTAATGCTTTCTTTATCTCATTCATACTCCATTGATTATTTAATAATGTGCTATTTAACCTCCAGGTATGTGAATGTTTTTGAGTCTTTTTATTGAAGTTGACTTCTATTTTCATTCTATATGTCTTTTGATTGCAGCATTTAATACATTTACATTCAAGGTTAATATTGATAGGTATTTATTTATTTCCATTTCATTTTTTATACCTATTACTGTCTTTATTTCTACTTCTTCCTAAAGCAGGCTCTTTAACATTTCTTGCAATGCTGGTTTGGTGGTAATAAACTCCTTCATGTTTGTTTTTTGTTTGTTTGTTTGTTTGTTTTACTTTTTTTCATGGGGGAGGTTTTGGAAGCTCTTTATTTCTCCTTCAATTTTAAATGACAGCCTTGATGGGGACAGTATTCTTGATTGAGTTTTCTTGCTTTTTATTACTTTGAATACTTCATGCCAATCCCTTCTGGCCTGAAGTGCTTATGTTGAGAAATCAGTAGATTGCCTTATGGGAACTCCCTTGTAGGTAACTTACTGTCTCTCTCTGCCTTTAAGCTTCTCCGTCTTTACCCTTTGCCATTTTAATGTGTGTGGGTTTCCTTGGGTTCATTTTCATCAGGGCTCTCTCTGTTTTCTAAACTTGTGTGATTTTTTTCTTCACCATGTTAGGGACATTTTCTGCCATTATTTCTTCAAACAATATCTCTATTCCTTGGTCACTAGCTGCTCCTTCTGGTACCCCCATGATGCAGATATTGTTAAGCTTGATGTTGTACTCATAAGGCTCTCTCTCTCTCTCTTTTTTTAATTTTCTTTTTGGATAGACTGTTGGCCTCTCATTCACTGATCTGATCCTGTCCTTCACATAACCTGCTGTGGATTCCTTCTACTGAATTCTTCATTTCAGATATTGTAATTTTCATTTCTGACTGGGTCTTGTTTATAGTTTCTATGTCTTTTTTAATGCTTACTGTCTCTTTAAATCCTCACTGGGATCATCCATTCTTCCCCTAAGGTCCTTGTGCATCCTTATAACTATTATTTTAAACTCTGCATCTGGTATTTGGATTGTTTCCATTTTATGTATGTCTTTTCTTTTTCTGGGGGTTTCTGTTGTTCTGTCGTTTGGGACATTTTTCTTTGTCTCCCCCATTTGTTCTCTGTGTGTTAGGTAGATGTGCTATGTTTCCCAAACTTGCTTTGATGGTTTTATGATGAAGATGTCTTAGTGGGCTCAGTGGCACAATCTTCCAGATCACCTGAGCTCATTTTCCAGGGGTATATTTTGCAGATTTTGTGTTCCACCTGCTGTAGCTGAATCTTGAATGCTGTTGGTCCTTTCTGATAAACGTCAACCACCATGTGTGAGACGCTGTGCAAGGGCTCCCCCTTGAGGTGGCATTGTTCCCAGCAGGATCTGGCGCCTACAGCCCTGCATGTTTTAAAAAGGGCTTTAGTGAAACCCCTCCTTTTAATAAAGCAATAGGCAATTTTTTTTAATTCTCAAAAAATAAGCAAAGTAAAAAAGTTTTTTTCATGTTATTATTCATACAACCAACTGTTCTACAGGATCAGAGAACAGGCATCAATGAAAATGAGTCCAAAAAAAGTTACTACAAAATTCTAAATTCCCATAAAACATTTATTCCTTTGGAAAATAAGACTAAGGTAATGACTTTAATCTTTTAGGTAAGCCAAAGCAGGAACTTAAATTAAGTAGCTGTGTAAGAAATAACTCATAATCATTCCAAAAATATAACTTTCCTATCACTTTTCTAAGTTTAATCCCTTAAAATTTATTTAAACACTCAATAATTGATCATTTAACCTGTGAATGACAAAGGGACTATATAATAAACCTGACAAGCTCAGAGGAGCCACATAGAAGGCCTGACAAGCTCAGTGGTCAAAGTAACCATAGTATAGTCAGATCATAAATTCATATCCTAAATTCCCAACTGGACAAGTCACCGTGGGTAGTCATATTCCAGGCCTACAGCTTCCTTAGCAAACATCAATCTTTACTTTAAGTAAGCCCTGTCCATTGTGCTTATGCATTTAGGAAAATATATCTTTGAAATACCAGAGTAATTTTCGTTTCCAGGCTCCTTCAAAGACATAAATGCTGGCAGTGGAACACAGGACTATTAGACCATGAGACTCCTCATTGTTATTCTGTTGCCCAAATACCATCTTTGTGTACTGTAAATGTTAAGTATTAACTACCCTGTACTCACCAATGTAAGGGAAGCACACATCCCTGCATTTTGCATTTGTGGACAAAAAAGAGGTTCTGTGAAAAGTAGGCTCACAGGGTGATCTAATCATAAATTCCTAACTGGTTAAGTCATGATAGGTAGTCCTGGCCCAGAAATAAAACTTATTTGGTAAAAGGTTTATCTTTGCTGTAAGCAAGTCCTGTCTGTTGTTTCCATGCATCTAAGTTTACACATCTCTTTTCAGACCTCTCTTTCTAAAGCTTGACCATCCATACATAATCTTGTGGACTATCTGTTATCTCATCTTCTCCTTGCTTTCTCCAACTTTAATGTAATCATCCTTAGTTCCCCCCTTAACCCTGCAAAGGTCATGGCTGATCTGAAATATACAAACTGTTTTCTTAAATATTGCTATATATATTGGGTGCAGAGGTTCAAGGTGATGACCAGCTGCATGTTTCTATGTCAGTAATGTTAAGCCATAATGTTTAAGTTGTCAATTTGGTTATAACACACGCTATAACCAAAAGACATGTGAAGTGCTATGCATCCAAAATGAATTGCTTATCAAAACCATCTTGCAAGTGTTTGGAAAAGTATTTATCCCTTGAGCTTGGCAATATTGTTTGCAATGACTGTTACAAACGTTTTGCAAAGTCACCTATTGAAGATTCTGATTAATTAATGTTAGATATTTTTTGGTTGTATTTTTTAGCAATACCCATGTTTTCATTATTTGAAAAGAAAATGTTTTATTTTTTGTTTTTATAATTCTTTAAATAATTTCTAGATTGTAATTAAAAATAAAAACAATGTATTTTGTCATATAAATATAATAAATGCAAATTT
Source organism: Tonatia bakeri (assembly GCA_004024845.1). Classification (NCBI taxonomy): domain Eukaryota; kingdom Metazoa; phylum Chordata; class Mammalia; order Chiroptera; family Phyllostomidae; genus Tonatia; species Tonatia bakeri. Next base: position 27,196 of record PVIA01007531.1, read on the forward strand.
GCAGTGTTTTTAAATTTGGTGGTTTTTTTTACATTTCAGCACATACTAGTAATGAATGTAACTCTCAGATACATGCTACCTACACTGTAAATTTTTTGACTATGACCTCTGTAGGTAATGCATTAACTTTAAATGTATGGAAGACACTGCAAACTGTCATTCTCTGGACCATTTGAGATCTTGCTTCTGGGCAAGTGTAGTCTGTTTGACTCATATAATAAACTCATATTAAATTTTCTACTGGTTTGTCAACATTTTTCATCCAAACCAAGTCAAATCTTTCTCCCACCTCCTTAAACTACCATCAAACAGATTTTATGTAACCTTATATTTTCTGCTTTGATACTAAATATATAAAATAAGCTATAAAACTGCCATTCTCTGAAGCACTTTCCCAGTCCACTGAGATCTTCCTACTGGGTATCTCCTCAAAATTTGGTTCAAATAAGTTCATAAAACTTTCCTATAAGTTACATATTTCTTTGGTGAAAAGTCCATCCCTTTTGAATTACAGTTCATGCAATTAAATAACTATATAATTATGTAGGGAGTTTTAATGTTATAATACCTTCTTGTTTTTAATTTAAAATCCGTGTTGCATTTCTCAGTAATTCAACTGAATCAAAAACCAACTTGATGTGATATTTTGCGATATAATAAAGTTATACTAATATGATTTTTTTAATATCTGGATTCAATTGATAAATAGCAATACTTCAACTAACTCTTTACGTGGCTTGAATGTTATTTTCCACTTGGGGAAAGTCAGACTTTAAAAAGGTCTTTCTCAATGACTTAAGTAGACAAGCATATAACCATGTTACCAATTTAGGATTTTCCCTACTTAAAGAACATATTGGTTTCGCAACAAGCATTTATAGGACCACCATTTCAAAGAGTTTTGCCTGACAGAAAAAAAAATGAAAATCAAAGGTACAAAATTTCAAAAACATTACAATTTTTAGACAATAAAAATAGGGTTCTTAGGATATAGGATTATATACTAACAACCCTGAAACACCAATCCAAAAGAACCTATGCACCCCAATGTTCACAGCAGCACAATTTACAATAGCTAAGTGCTGGAAGCAACCTAGATGCCCATCAGTAAATGAATGGATCAAAAAACTATGATACATTTACACAATGGAATTCTATGCAGCAGAAAGAAAGGAGGAGCTCCTATCCTTTGCAACAGCATGGATGCAACTGGAGAGCATTATGCTAAGTGAAATATGCCAAGCAATGAAAGACAGATACCATATGATCTCACCATTAAGTGAAACCTAATCAACAAAACGAACAAGCAAGCAAAATATAACCAAAGAGACTGAAATTGAAAACAGGCTAACAGTGGCCAGAGGAGAGAGGGGAGGGGATTATATGAGAAAAGGGTGAAGGGTTTTCAGGGACAATTATGAAGGACACTTAGACAACAAGGAGGGGTGGAAACAGGAGAGTGTGGGGGGGGGAGGGCTGGGGTGGTAGGGAAGGGTAGGAGCAAAAGGCAGAAAGCTATACTTTAACAACAATAAAAAAAATTTAAATAAATAAAATAAATGCTTTGAGTGGGTAATATTGTTTATAAATAAATATAAATAAAAACTGGTAAAGAAAAAGAACTGATCAATTATTTTGCCTTTCCCAAACTTCACAGTGCCCAAATATTTACAGGCTTCTCTTTTTAGAAGCATTTCAGCTAATAGCTGAAGAAGGATTACAAAATCCAATTATCACTTCTAGTACATTGCAACCTTTAATAAAATAATGGCTCCTGATAATGATCTCAAAGTTGTTTCGTTATAACGTTGGTAAGATGCTGTGGGAATCTGTCTATATCAATTAAGCTATGGTAAAATTGATTTTGTCATAGGTTGTTTCACAAAAAGTTGCAAAACCTATCAACAGTGTTAAGAGTATACAGGACTTACTATATGCTATAATAAATATAACCACCTGTAATAATATAATGCCAGAATTTACCATAAAAAACTTGAGGAAAGGGTCATGGAAAAATATAGAGCTATATATAAATAAATTTTGCTACAAGTTGGTAATTATAGCATCTAAGTGAGAGGTATGTAGAGACTCATCATAGTACTATGATTTCTATATTGGTAGATATTTGAAAATTTAATAAAACTGTCTTGAATCACTTCAGGATAAGACAATATAAATAAAAAATAAAAGATTTGGGATTATTAAAATGATTTTTTAAAGAGGACAATGTATACTACTTAAAAGGATTTATATCTTTAAACATTTTTCATTTCTAATTTTATAGTATTCAAAGGTTCAAAAATATGTTGATGGTTTAAAATTCTGTAAAGAAAATAATACCCTATAATTGTTTTAGGGTATCCTTCTAATTTTAAGGTTCAAAAATATGTTGATGGTTTAAAATTCTGTAAAGAAAACAATACCCTATAATTGTTTTACAATTCCTAGATTTATGTAATTTATTTTGAACATTTTTAAGAAAAACATCATCTTCACTGGCTCAAGTTATTATGAAACAGATTGCAACTTAATCAGAGGAATATGCACATGATTCAGGAAACCTGTGAACCTCTAAGGTTATATAGAAGGGTATGTATGTGAGTGTAAATAAATGTGTGTATTCTTGTGTACTTGTATGTATGCAGGGGCATACACTTATTGCCCTCGTGCTTTTTTATGGGAAAAGATCCAGGTTTGAGTCCAAAGGGTATGTAACCCAAGAAGAGTTAAAATTAAAAAAAGAAACTCATTTAGATCTGCTTACTGTCAATTATCATACATAAAATTTTTATTTCTAAGGATAAAACAGAATCACCAAAATCACACATATCCCTTTTCAAGAGGCCCTTTCACACTGCATGTAACACATGCTCCAAATATACTCAATTGCTTTAGTAAGTTGAACAGACTATGGCTGTTTATCACCTTGCTTTTCTTTTCATTGTGCAGGTACTTCTAACAGCATGACCCCTCCCCACTAGGCTCTTGTTGCCAGCTAATTCCTACTCCTCTTTCAAAGAAACTGCCCTCAACTATCAGTTGCTCCCAGATGCCTCCCACTCCTACCACAGTACCCCTACAGCCCAAGTCCAGTATTGACTACCACTCTTATTGTGCATGGAGACCAATGAAGGCAGTGTCTATCTGTCCCAGGATGCTGGGAGCCCCAAAGGACATACCTGCCTTTAGCAGTTCATTAGACACTGCTGAGGGCCAGGCAGCACTCCACCCACTGCAGAGAGATGTGGATTAGAGGTGCCACTTCTGTCCCATGGAAAGCCTCTGAGAGTTAAGTAGTAAGTAGGCAAGCAGCTCGATAGTAGAAAAAGATAGTAATCATTATGTTTAGTTTCTCTGAAACCCAAACTGTGACACCTCCTAATCTGCTCTAAAAGATTTCTGGGCCTCTAGTTTCACCTCCCTCTCGCGCCTCTGTCCTTTGCTTTCATGCTACTTCTCTTTTGTTCTGAGCAACAGTCCCAATTCCGTTACTACAGAAAAATGCCCTTCCCCTTTGATTTCTCTTCTATATGTATTTTTTATTTCCACCCACTTTAATCTCAACTACACCAAGAACTACAGAGCATTGTTATATGTGTTATGCCATAATATAGGTCTGCAGTATATTTTAATACACTAATGTTTTTATAATACAACATAACATTTATATAATAAAATATAATACCATATTGTATATAATATTTTAATGTTAGGTAAACATTTATATTTGTGGTTTGTTGTTTAATTTTAAAGGTGATATACATTATCATCAACCTGTTCTTGAATTAAACCTTTTACCATGATAAGGTAGGAGAAAGATCTCTCAACCCTGGTTTAAATAGTAATCATCAAACTACTTTTATAAAAATTTTGCAAATGGCTCAGAAAATGAAGGCAGCCTTCTGAGGATTAAATATGCAAAGATCTTAGCACGTACAGGGCTTGGCACACAAAAGCACTCAATATATTTTAGCTGTTATTATTAACCCTAATAGTAGTTAATTTATTAGTAAAATGGCTTTCAGTATTAGTAACTGAAATTTCAGGGCAGTTTGCTGCAAGGAAGTGAGTCCCTGACAGCAAGATGGCCCTCGGTCTTCTCAGAACCCCCAGCCCCATCAGGGTCATGCACACACAGCTGCTCAAGGAGTATTTTCGGCTGGAGCCAAAGCCTGCCATGAAACAGGAGTTCTGCACATTCTCCTTTGAAAGGAGGATAGACAAAATTAGCTTGCTGTGGATAATAAAAAGCAAGCACAATTTTAAGAAAGTTCATTTAGACTCTGGGCTTAGCTATGCCAATATAAAATATATTGACATAAAAACAAACTGATAGAAAACAAATGCTCTAAGTCTCAAAAAAAACCTGAGAAATGGTTTATAAAACTCAATATTTACATATGGCCTGTGGGGATAGCCCTAAGCCTCCTCACCACCTCTCACTAGAGCACCCTTCCTGTAACAGTGAATGCTGGCTCAACTCCGCCTTGTTTGGGCTTGTGCTGTTCCCACGGCCTTCGGGCTAACAGCCCCTGCTTTAAACCCCTAAGAGTTAGAGGAGTTGTGCTTGGGGCTTGAGTTCTTACAAAAACAGCCCTGCCCATTTTCCCTTGCCTTGACATAAAAGAAGCCTGAGTTCTCCACTTTATTAAAATGGATTTAAGGATTGGAACTCCCTTCTTCTCAATATGATACCCTTTCAATCAGTAAATGTCCTCATTGCAAACATTGCCATTGTAAACTCTGGCCTTTTGAAGCATCAGGTTCATGGGCTCCGGAATGGTACATTCCCATTGGTGCTACAATCACCCCACCCATTTTCTCACTTATCTCATTTTTTTAAACATCTTCAGGGTTGGAATGGAAACCTCAGAGGAAAAAGGGAAAGAAAGGTAAAAGTTTATAACGAGTTCATCTGAATACCAAGATATTCAGAACGATCCATTGGAAATTGGGAGGTTAAAGGAGAGTGATAAACAACAAAAAAAACCCTCCCATCTTTCTGTACTTCAAATCAATGTAAGTTCCCTCTCATCTTAGTTACAATGAGGAAAAACGAGGAACATAAACATCTTGGCTCATAGGAAATGCAAGATGAGGGCAAACCAGTTAGAGCAGATCATTAACGAATTACAAAGTAGTTTGGTTATATTTAGTTTCCTGGATTAAGAGCCCATCTTTGCCAGAAATTAATGCTCACTTTTGCAAATACTTTCACATCCTGTACCTACTTTTTTTTAATCTACCTCAGACAGTAAAGTATATTACTTTGTCTTTTATCCTTCCTATATATTCAATATTTTTAATATACATATTTGTGATTTTCAATCTTTTATATATTTTAATGTGTGTTCATTTTAAAGTGTTCCAGATTATAAGTGCCACATAATTTATTATAAACCTAACGTTAATTATTCTCATTCAATAAATTAAGATGCTGAGGTTCACAGAGGGTAAAGTTTATTCAAGGTCACAATGTCCTAAAATCTGACCTAAATCCTGAGCTCTTTATCTCACACCGTGCTGCTTTCCATTCCGATTTCCACAGTCTGGGTATGCTTCATCAGCATACATATCCTGTTAATTATCATCATAATTGTTAGAATACCTTGTTAAAAGAGAATATTTAACTCCCCTACTTAGAAAGTCCATGCCTTCGGTTACTCAGGCTACATTTCAGGGCATTTTGGGGTGAATCTTGAAAGACTAATAAGAATTTAAATTGCTCAAAATTAGATGTTCTACAGGTTTTCACTAAGATTATTTCATAGCCAATATTATGTAAAGTCCACTTTTAAAATCTTCTAGATTAAAAATCACTACAACTATATTCTAAGGCAAAATTTAGGGCCTTTAAGACCAGTTTTTTCTACTTGCCAAGGTGAAGACTCACTGAAAACCTGAGACTGACTGCCCTTGAACCCAACTCCCTTCTGTGCCTGTGGCTTATCCCAGTCAGTAAGCTTTCAGAGTCTACCACTCTCACAACAGTAAGTCAGTAAACAAAAGACTGTAATTTCTTTCTTCTCACATTTACTTTAAAAGAGAACTGTTCATTTGAAGCAAACAAATATGGTCTACATATGAGGCAGGATAGTAAGAAGGCAGGAAAATTCCTTGGCAAGTGGATTGGAGAAACTGAGACAGCTGAATCAAACTGACCTCATCAGCACCCATATTTGGATTAAGTCCTCAGGACAAAAAGGTTCTGATCAGCATCAAGTAGTCTTAGGAACAAAGCCTCAAATCTGTGGACCACAGAGATAGAGTTTTAGTCGATCTACAGAAAACATCTAGGCCTCAGTTGTGTTTCATCTTCAGGCCCAGGAAAGCAGCAAAACCAGATACAGCCAAGACATGACTGGCATCAGGATCGGAAGAAATGGCCAGCAACTCCTGCTCTAGCACTGACCAATCAGTAGAGAACACGACCCTGGCCCTACACACTCATTTCCATGTATCAGCATATTAAAAGACACACCTAGAAAGTTGATTCTATTCTATTGAGATCCTCCCCTGAGATCTCCCCTAAAATCCCTGCCTTTAAAAAACATATAAAAACCCTTAAGACAAAGAACCCAGTGCTCAGGCTCTCTCTAGAGCAAGCTTGCTGCACCTTCCTTCTTCAGGCATGTATCTTTGCTTCCTTTCTCCCAAGCTCTAAGGGCCATTCTTCTGCCTCTGTAACTTGTTTCCTGAGTCCACGCAGCTTAGCTGGCTCACTTTTTCTGCCTCAACTCTAAAAACAGGGATGTCAAACTCATTTTCACCAGGGGCCACAACAGCCTCATGGTTGCCTTCAAAGGGCCAAACGTAATTTCAACTTAAAAGTTAAGGAGTAGTTAGTTACATTTATACAGTCCTAAAATTGTTTTGGCCCTTCGAAGGCAACCACAAGGCTGATATGGCCCCCGGTGAAAATGAGTTTGACACCCCTGCTCTAAAAAGCCTAGGCAGCTCTCAGAGCAGCCCCCTTGAATCTTCGCTTCCAGTGAACTTGTATTTTGCCTTCTAAATAAACCAGCTCTTGTATTATAGTTCTTGGCTCTGAACTCTCCTTGCAGAACTCAAGAACCAAGATTGCTGAGCCAACAGCCTACATCACCACTAACACGTCTGTTCACCAACATAGAAGAGTTGACTCTGGATCTACACTGCTACCCACATTTATCCAAATATCAAAAGGTTCTCACAGAGGATTGTCTGAAAGATACCAAGTATTCGCCCTGATACTCAAATACAGCTAACACAGGCACAGGCCACAGGTGACTCCTCTGAGAAGAATAAATAGGGAGGTAAAGGCTAGGGTAGAAAGGAGACTCCCCTGAACACCTACCTATTTGGATTTTTTGTATTTTAAATTTGGTGAACTGTTACCTACTCAAATTAATAAATAATTTCTAAATAGGCAAAAACTCAATAAAGTCCACATTGTAAGAGACCTGAAAACTTGAGTCCCCGGAGCATAGCTTTAACTTCAGAGTACTGCTACCAGCCAACAGCACAGTATGTCCAATGAGAAGACAACTTTGTGATCCCGAATCAGTCTCCTCTAAATCAATGCTTCTCAACCAGCTGTGGTGAAAACTGTATACCTTGTTAATCATTTTAAATTTCTAGTCCATCATAAACTGGTTCTTTTGTGAATACAATTCAAAGTGAATTACTAGGGAAATGATCAGATATGTGAATGTCAAAGGAATGTCAATGTGCTTTAAAAGCTTAAGTTACTCTCATCCTCTGTTCCTATCCTGTCAACAGACCGATCACAGGTAGCATGAGGTTCACAATGGTGGGCAGACCACACCTCTGGGCACTGACTTAAACAGGGATCTATAAGTGAAAAAATTCACTCTAATATCTGTACAATGAATACTGCTCCTGAACAGCCTGTTTATTTTCTTTTTTTATTCAAATGCCATAAATTATGCAAGTAATTGTATTCCCCTCTTTGTTTTGGTTGCAATAAAACTTAAAGAAAAACCCATGGACTTCCTCTAAAATAGGAGGTATAGGACTATGGCATATAGTTAACTTCCCAGCTTTATGCCTGACTTTAGAATTCTGGTTCTCACTCTTAATGTCACAATTTATCCCTCCATTTGACTTTGATTGCATTGTATCTTCTTATATTCATCAGGCTCTCTTAAATACAATTATACATTATTTAAAATAGTGCCATCAAAAATGCTATTTTAACAAGGTGATTTTAGTGAGTTTTACAATATGAGTAAAAGAATTAGAAACTCTTATGAAACATTATAGAAATCCCAAGCAAATGCAAAACAGAACAAAAATTACTTTCAGAATGTGCCATGCAGTAAAAGAGAAGTTAAAGCACACACTTGGTAGCCAATGCCAACAGGGTGAGCAGGAAACTCAGCACTTCCCCTTTAAGAGGAAGCCAGGTCATTACGAAGAAAAAACAAAGCCAAAGGTATCACAGTCCCTGACTTCAAACTATACTACAAAGCTACAATAATCAAAACAGCATGGTATTGGCAGGGGGGGAAAAACAGACACAAAGACCAATGGAACAGAATTAAGAACCCACAAAACATACATGGGCAACTAATTTTTGACAAGCCAAAAACACACAATGGAGAAAGAAAAGTCTCCTCGATAAATGGTATTGAGAAAACTGGAAAGCCACATGCAAAAGAATGAAACTAGACTGCTGCCAGGCACCATGCAAAACCATTAACTCAAAATGGATTAAAGACTTGAATATAAGGCCGGAAACACACAGAAGAAAACACAGGCACTAAAACATATGGTGCTTGGTCTCAGAGGGATCTTTGTGAACTTGACCCCTAAGACAATGGGAGAAAAAGCAAAAATAAATAAATGGAACTACATCAAGCTAAAAAGCTTCTGCGCAGCAAAAGAAACCACTGACAAAACAAAAAGGCAACCAACAAAATGGGAGTAGATATTTAAAAACAATATCTCTGTAAGGGGCTAATATCTAAAGTTTATTAAAAACTCATAGAATTCAGCATCAAGAAAAACAAAAAATCCCATGACTAAAAATTAGAGGACCTGAACAGACACATTTCCCATGAAAACATATAGATGGCCCACAGATATATGAAAAAAATGCTCACTATCACTAGCTATAAGGGAAATGCAAATCAAAACCACAACGAGATACTGCGTCACACACGTTAGAATGGTTACAATCAATAAGGCAAAAAATAACAAGTGTTGGAAAGGTTGTAGAGAAAAGGGACCCCTCTGCTGCTGGGACAGTAAACGGATGTGGCTACTATGGAAAACAGTATTAAGATTCAACAAAAAAGAAAAGAGAAAAATGAATGTTGAAAGAAATGAATGTATAAAAGACAGGTTTTCTTAAATAAGAAATAAAAAATTATACTGTAATTCCACCTAAATTTTTCTCCAAGAAAACAAACAAACAAAAAAGATCTCTGACAGGGCTCACTTGCCCAGAGTTGACTAATAAGAAGCATTTAATTTGCTAAAATGTGTGATAAGTAACAGCTTATGCATTTTATCAAGTCATGATATCAGAGCTGCAAATTCTTGGGAAATCATCAGAACAGCACTCACTGAAATCATGCTCTATTATCGAGTTTTTGACTTCCTAGAGGTTCACTCTAATGCTCTACTTAATCTAAGGGCAGAATTAATTTCCCTCAGCAGCTATAATCCTTCCCCTGGGAATCTGGGATCTTACCCTATTGCTGTGACTTGTGATTCCTCAGTTTTAAAACTTTCCCAAATCTGTGCTTTCTTCCTCACCAACTGTTTCCAATGTCCTTTCTTGCCTCAAACCTTTTGACCTAAACTTCTCCATTCACTCATTAATTCATTACACAATTACTAGGCATGTATCATGAATTTAAGCCATGAAGACTGCGAACACAGGAGTAAGCAGAGGCTTACTCCTAGAGGTGTTTTCATTCTGTTAGGTAAGACAAGAAAATGAAGACAGCTCATCAACAAGGGAATAATATCCTAATAGAGGTAATTTCCAGCCAATTAGAAACAAAAAAAAAAATGCTGTACTGCTTGAGAAAGTCAGAGCAAACAGAGTTGATTACTCAAGTAGGAGCAGTTTTCAAGGTGGTCAGTGGGCACCAGAGTGATTATAAGGGGCAATATGAACAGAGATAAGAACATGATAAAGGTGAGAAAGACACAGTGATGGTTAATTCTGTGTCAACTTAGGTAGGCCATGGTACCCACATATTTGGCCAAACACCAATCTACATGTTGCCAGAAAGGTATTTTTAATGTGGCCAGCATTCAGACCAGTAGACTTTAATAAAGCAATTATCTTCCATTATGTGAATGGACTCCATCTGTTACCAGGCAGCTTCCAAGCCTAGGGCTGGTCCTGCCTCTGCAGAGTGCAGGAACTTAGGCATGTCAGGAGACCTCCAAGTCCTTGACTCTCCCAGAAAAGATTTCAAGAACAACTCAGAGTGAAAATAAAGCAGGTTTTATTCAGGTAGAGAAAAGGAAAGAGGCTAGGGTGCTGTGAAAAAAGTGAAAAGCATGCATCCAAGTAGATGCAGGCCAATTCAAGAATGAGTTCTGAGCAGGATTAGTTCTTGGAATTTTGTTTCCAAAGTGTGGGGCAAGGTGGGAGGTACAGGGTGTCCCTAAACATTGTGGCATCAAATTCTGACTCCACCTTCTGGATGGGAGGGGGGCCTTGCTCCTAACAAGGTCCATTCTGGAAGTGTCATAGCATTTGTCCCCCTCAACCCTCCTTCTACTTGTGGCGTCAATCTTCATTATAATCATGGTGTAGTAAGTTTTGAGGTCTGTCTCCAGTCAATTTTTCTCCGTCTTAGAATGATCTGATTCTACCCAGTCCTTGTTGACTTCTGAGACCACAGCAGGGGTTTTCATTCCCTGAACTGTTTCTGAGTTGGGGGTTCTGATGAGAAGGATTTTTCCCTAATTTCCTTTAATTCTGCCTTACATACACTCAGTCAAAGGCATTAGCCGTGAAGAAGAGATTCTGCCTCCACACAGCCTTTGAACTGGAGTTGCAACAAAGTCTATGGGAATAATTAGAGGAATAGCTTTTCCAACAGCCGTTTGTGGAACCCTAGAAATTGTCCATCCCCACTGATAGAAATGCTGCATTACTGCAATTCATCATAATTCTGTTTCCATTTCAGGGATCTCTGTAAGACTGTTGACTATAGGGCAACAATGACCTTGTAACAGGGTGCAGCCAAGAGGGGGGCCCCAAATGGAGATTTGGAATGGGTTCCAGAACTCAAGGTGTTCAGGAAATATTAGGATGTCCTCACCCTTCCCCCACAGGTGCGAGTTGGGGGAAGGGACACATGGAGCAGGGCCATTGAGAGCTGTTTTGCATAGCAACAGCTTTGCAGCTAAACTCTAGCATGCTCATTTAACATATCTATAACCTTTAACTGGTTGCGTGGATATGTTAAATAGCTGTGGCCCTGCTCTGAGCCAGGGGAGTGGAAGTAACTTCCCCCCCAAGAGGAAACTGGGAGGCAATTCCCCAGGGTACAGTGCCTGCGTGAGAGCTTGGAGATGATTGGCCTCATGACCTGGAGCCATGCCTGCGCAGACTCACAACACTGCAGAGAAAGATTACCACGGGAATTTAAACCGAGACTCGGCAGCCATTTAGGGGAGAGGACTACTCGGCTGGGGCAGTGGGAGAAAAACACTCGGTCTTTAGCAGAGTGGGGACTCCCGAGGCTCTGGGAGAGAGACTCACCATGCAGCTTTAGCAGAGAACCACCACTCGGCTTTGGCAGTGTGGCGACTCCCCTCCTCGCAGCCCTTGCAGAGACACAGCAGCCAGTGGAGAGAGAACCACACAGCTTTGCCAGAGTGGGGACCACCACCCAGCTTTAGCAGAGATCCCGGCAACACAGCAGATGGTGCCGAGAACTGAGGGAGGCCTACCAGCTGAGGACAGATTACTGGGAAGAACTGGCGGCTGCCTGAATCATGGACTTCTATTTCTTTTCCTGAGATACGGTACCCCAGACTGGGTAAAGGGGGGAAGGAAGGACTCTGTGTGTTTGTGGGTGTTTTAAGGGACCTTGGGATTTTGATGAAGACAATAGGTCACTACTTTAAGTCTGTACAGCATTAAATAAACATTTCCTTTCCTTTTCATAAATCTCTGGCATTGAGAGATATCTTTCCTATAAGGCGGTGACATAACGAACCTGGGGGGTTCCTTTCAGTAATAGTATATTGCCTTTGCCCCCCCCCACCTTGTTCTGTAACAGTACCCTGAATTAGGGCAGGGGGAGAAGGAAGCATTGTGGGTGTCTGTGGGTATCCAAAAGGACTTTGATATTTTAATGAAGACATTAGGTCACTACTTTAAGTCTGTAAAGCATTAAATAAACATTTCCTTTCCTTTTCACAAACTTCTGGCATTGAGAGATGTCTTTTCTAAGGCAGCAACTGAACCTAGTGGGTGGGCCAATAATTGTGCCCCTCCCCGCTGCCTGTTCTGTAACAACCTCAGGCTATTGGACTCAGGCAACCAGGCATTTTTTGTTGGACTATGTTGGAAAGCTTGAACACACCACAAAGTTAAGAAGTACTTTCAATTTGCAACCAATTCCTTCCTGATTAAAAACCTTAATGATACTTCTCATAGGAGAGATGCATTTATTCTAAAAAAAAAAAAGTTTATCAAGTAGTTTTAACTATTTTATATATAAATTTATAGTTACAGGAGCAAAAGGAATCAGTGGTCAGAAATATTTGTGTACAAGTTTGGTACTGTGTCCCAAAACAAATGCTCATCAAGAAAAAAATAATGAGTATGACATTTGTTGGACTAATGTCAAGTACCTTCATAAAAACATGTTGATTTGGACATGAAAAGAGTTAGTGAAGCATTTCTGTCAAAATTATAGTATATAATTTTGGTATATAGGAAAGAATTCTGAGTCAAGGTACACTAATGTTCAAAATAGTTAATCATAAAAAACTAGTATGTACTTATGTGCCAGGTACTGTGCCGTTAACATGCATTATCTCGTCTAACCCTCACCTCATGAGGTAGGTAGTAGTATCCTCATTTTACAAAAGAAAAACTGAGGCACAAAGAGACTGAGTATCTGCCTCAAAGCCACAGAAGCCAAGTATTGGGAGAGAAGCCATCTGAACACAGGTGTGTCTATACAATTTAGTCTTTCTCATGCTGACTTTAATGGAGAGAGAGGAGCAGAGGGAACAACCCCTTTATCTTATACTTTCTGTTAGTTGAACAGCCCTGCCCCTAAACGACAGCTCTCCCGCAGCTCATTCTGATAGGTTCCTTGCCATGCTGTGTGCGTGATGAATTATTTGCTAACCTTTAGATTTCCCAGCTTGCATCTGGATCAGTGTGTTTGCTACAGACCAACACTGATGACCAATATAACACCAAAAAGGAAGTAGTAAAGCACCTTAAATACACATTAAGCTAAGAATCTAAAGGGAATGAATGTGCAACCCTAACATAGAGTACAATAAGGAAATGCTTCAAGGATGAAATGAGAGGGGTGGATTCAGGAAAGTACCCGTTTCCATCTGGACCACGACCTACAAACATCATTAATGTTCCTTCCAGAGCTATTTAAATAAGATTACACTGTTTGCTTTCTAAACTCTCCTAAGGTACAATTACCACCCACAAGGCAATCAGTCAGGACCACAGGAGGGCAAACACTACCATTACAGCTCTCCTGTCACTGTCACTTTCTGGCATGTAACTCTAGGCCCAGAGGATAAGCTCTTCCCACTCCCAACTCCTGCAGGCCTAACCCAAATAAGGTGGAGGAAAGTAGTGGAGTGGGGGATATAAAAGGAAAACAAAACTATAAAAAAAAAAATAGAGGGGAGAAAACAAAGAAGAGGGGAAAAGAAAACAATTATACAAGGGTCAGACAGGTCAGCAGTCAAGATTTATACCCCATTTTTCTCCCCAGACAGGTCAGCAGTCAAGATTTATACCCCATTTTTTTAACTAGTGCTTTTCGACATTTCACCATGCCTACATAACACAAGACCAACTTTCAACGGAAAATCAACTGAGAAATTCAGATAGAACCTCACCCTTGTGCCAGGTGAGGAGTCTCTTATCTCTACCCACCTACGATAAAGAGCAATCGCAGTGCTCGCCCTGTTCTAGGTACTTGCCAACATACTTGATTTCTCTCAGATCTGGCTCTGGATGCAGAATCCTGCTTCTTGGGTAGAGATAATATAAAACCTGTTAAGTTAGAGTCTCTTCTACCCAAATGCCCACAATCTTTGGAAGAATATGTCAGAGCTATAAGGAAACCTGTAAGATCACAATCACTAGTTGGATTGAGGAGTTAGATTTGCATGCTAATTGTCCATTAAAGAGGGAAGGACAGAATTTCCCCTTACCCGTCATTGTTCTTTTGGCAAGTGTCTAATAATTAAATCAACATGAGAGAAATTAACCAAATTTAATTACAAATGTTCATGTGGGAACCCTACATACATGAGAAAGAGACCCCACATACATGAGAAGTTCAAAGACAGGGAAAATGAGGTATATATTTCATTCTGTGATAAGGATGAGGTCAGGCACCTTGGGACTTCTGAGGGGAGGAGGAGGGTTCACAGGATAAGAAGAGCAGATGTTCAGTAATTAGCAGTTTGTCTTGCCCTATACAAAGTCGAGAGTGCCCCTCCACCCCCAAAACAGAATTACCTTCTGGAGGTCAGGCTGCTGCTAGGTGAGTGATCTAGGAACCCATGTGTATCAGTGTACCAGATGGCACCGTTATAAGAGGCTGCATTCAGCTTCAGTGAATTTTTTTTCTGAAGACTCAACACGTCTGCCCATTTTGTGGTGGGTGATTTACAAGCACACCTGCCCACACCAAGCTGAGTGTTCAGCATTTTTTGACCAAGAACGCCATGATCCCCATGCCCCACCCTCCCTATTCACCCAATCTCTACCCTGGTAACTTTTTGTTTGTTTCTCAGGATGAAAAAAGTCCTCAAAACAAATGTTTTGCTTATGTGAAAGAGGTGAAACAAAAAACAGCAGAAGCACTAAAATCATCAAAATTGACAAGTTCAAAAACTGTTTTGAGGAGTGGGGAAAAAATATCTTGATAGGTGTATTACATCAAATGCAGAGTACTCTGATGGTGACTGAAGATTAAACATGTAAGAATAAATACACAATTTTTAATAAAATTCTGGTTTTGGGGAGTCCTCCTTTGCAGATAAGTCATAAAATGTTCTTTCTGGCAATAACTCATCATGGTCAAGGACCCTAATTTAAATTCTTTCAGGGAAAAGGAAAAGTTTCTTATAAGCCTTCAGGGTCTCAATTGCATTCAGCTTAAAATAATAAACTTGCCAAAGTGGCTCATCTTGGGGAGACCTGTTCTAAACCTTTTTGGTGCAACTAAATTTTGCCATTACTGTGTCATAGTTAAATTTAAATATTAATAAATCAAGTTAATAAAGTGCTTTCACAATGACATCATTAATAAAAGTTAACTGAAAAATATACCAACAGCAATATTCCCAACCACAAAGGTGAACAACCACCTTCCACTCAGGAGAAGTAGTAACTGAATATGAATATCTGAAATTGCAATCTTCAATCAATATCACAGGAATTTTCTTAAGTTTTTACATATCACATGTTAAAAATTACTGAACTATGATTTTATTTGCATTTATTCCCCTAAATTACATCATCTCATTGAAAATATAAAACCGATAAGAACAAATAACGTTTGAACTAAACATACAAGCAAACATCCATGATAATTGTCATAGAGGCCAAAAAGGTGCTACATGGGTCATATGTTTAGAAATCTTGAGGATGGGGTTCTCTTCATCCCTGAACCCAGAGGTGTGTTCCACAGTTCCCTACAGTCCCTTGTACTCAATCAGTATTTGCTGACTCCTAAAGAAACATTCAGGAAAGACTCCAGATCCACTATAAGATCCATATCCTCTTCCCGGCCAATAATATTTGCTGAAAAGCAGAGAAACAAGTCAGAAACAGTTTAGTCAAAACAGTGAAAAAAAGATAATAATGCTGGCAGTGATTATTTCTGAGTAGTGTGATTAAGAATATTGGTTCCATTTTTCCCCTGACATTTTATACCCTCTGTATTTTCTAATTTTCCTATAGTAAAAATGTGTTGTTGTTGTTATAATAATTGGGAAAATGTTAAGGGAAAAATATAATTTCATCTTCAAGTCATTATCACAGTTCCTTTAAATGAGTAGCTCTCTACCCAAGCTTACTTTTCAATCACTGGAAACTTATTTAAAGATGCCCAATTGAAGTTCCACCCTAAACCCACTAAATTGTATAGGTGAAGAGCCAAGATTTTTTCAAGCTACCCAAGTGATTCTACCATGCAACCAACACCAACAGCTATCTATGCTTTATGGGTTCCTACCTCAGCTGCAAAGGCAAACTTCTTTGGAGAGGGTTGAAATTCAAGATCAAAACACCAAAAAGAAAAACAAAGTTGAGGGGAGGCGGGTACAAGGGGACTAAATGGTAATGGAAAAAATATAATAAAGATTATATATTTAAAAAAGAAAAAATATTCTTTTGGTTGAACTGCAAATCTAGAGTTGTATCAGATACTGGTAAGAATTTCAGTAATTCCTAGAGAGTAAACAAAGCAAAAAAAAACCTTAGCTGGAAATACCAAGATGGGTGCAGTAAGCTAGTAAGGACTCGATGGACAAAACGGCTGTTTTGCACAGGTGCAGTCAGGGTCACAGTGGCAGATGCTTCTCAAGATGAACACAAGCAAGAGAGAAAAAGGCAGGGCCAGATCCCTCTTGGGCATGCCACCTATTTTAGGCTACTCAGAACTCACCTGCAGCTCCCCAAATGCAGGCCCTCACACCTGTTTCCACCTTCTTGGTTTTGGGCAGCATTTCCAAGCAATATGGGAAATATGCAAACTCCTATACTCTGGTAAAAGCCAAGGCATTGCCACATGAGGCCCTTTTCTCTTCAGTGCATGGCCCAGGCCTGTGAAGCATCTACACTGGGAAGCATAATGTAAAAGGAAAGCCAAGTAGCAACTTAAGCTTGTTGGTGCTGAACCTGGATACCCCACTAATTGGGGTAAAATGTACCCCACTTAGTAGCAGAGGTACAATTCACCTTCAGCACCTAAAAGAAACAGAAAGAGCAAATACCCCTTTGTGCTTGGCTTTTCTTGGATATAAGGAGGCTTTACCTCTAATGTTACCCAGCATTAAATGTTTGTATCTCATCACTGATTTAAAAGGGTCTATTTACAGTGGGAAACGACACTTAAAAATCAACACCAACCTCCCATGCTTCTCAGCAATTCTATGGCCTTCTGCCTCTCTCCCTTTCCTCTTCTAATTTATAAACTCTCCCTCTTTCTTCACTGTTCACTCCAATCCCTGTCTACATAGCTGAGCCCATTTTGGAAAAGGAAAAACTGTATTTAAGGAAAAGAAGCCACTTGCTACAGAGAGCAATTAAAAAAAAGAAGAAGAAAGCTGCTTTCCCACCCCGACAGCAGTCATGTTTCAACATGCTTGGTGGGCTTTTGAATTGGTCAAAAGGGTATGCTTTAACAAATCCTGCCAAAAATATCTTGCAAATCAACAATCTGAAACCTGCAACCCGTTTCTCCATAGAGAGAGCACTCAGTTGAACACAAATTTAGTTCCTGAATCCTGTAATATGTAGTGTTAATAGTAACCCTTAATAATGTTTTTCAGCATGAAATGGCTTACTTAGATCTCACTGAGCAGTGTTGTAGAGCTCCCTCTTTGCCCTCCAGAATTAGCCCCAGAATCTTATTGACAGCTTCATCCTGTGGGGGTTCAGATATGATGTCTAAGGAATGGGATAAAGGGGCTCCAGTCAACAATGGGGGCCAGGCTACTGGCCACACAGCAGCAAGAGACTCCTGGGGAAATTCACTGGTGGTGGAGACCAAGGGAGGAAGAGGGGAACAGCAAGAATCCCTGAAGCAGAAAGACAGTAGGGGTGCCTGTGGCTCCACTGCAGATATGGGTGGAACAAGGGAGAAGTGCCATGGGCCAATAAGGTGTCAGGAGTTAAGGAACTCTGAATCCTAAAACCAAAATGATCCTCTAGGATTATGATGCTCCCATCTCCTGAATGCCATTGAGCAAGGCACTTTCTTACAACTGAATCCTCATTGCACTCTAAAGTGGGTTCATCACTTGCCAGCACAGATAACAGTAGTGTAGAAGGATGCAGAAATCTGCCTGTGGCCCCCAGTACGTAGAGAGGTCAGGATTCAAATCCATGTTTAACTGGCTTTCCTCTCCTTTAGGAACAGGTCTCTCTCAATTCCAAGGCCAGAATTAAAATACTTTTCCAAAATCATCCCTGACAAAAATATTTGCATATCAACACAACCTTACTACAACTAAACAGGAAAAAAAATATGTCAAGTTACATAAACTTTCAAAGCATACTCAGTTGTTGTACTTGTGTAAGACAAAACTAAAACCCAGTATGTGCCTCTATCTCATAAACCTCAAAGGCTCATTCCTTCCCAGACGCCCTAGGAAGAAGCCTCTGCCACATTTACTACAGCCGTTAGTCCAAGATGCTATGGGGACAACACTGCTGCCTCTTACACGACAGCCTTCATGACACCTGAAGAGCCAATAGCTGACTTCCTCTTCAGGTCTTGCAGCAGGCTAATCCCTGAAATCCCTCCCGAACACAATGTCCTATTAAATTCTAGTTCCCATTACACGTTATAAATTTTAACCCAGGAAAGCCAAAAACTTTAGATGTCTCTATATGGATATTTACATCTACTTCCTGACATGTACAATAGATTTGAAGAGAAGAAAAGCCAAAGCCCATAAAGGTTAAGTGATCTTCACTGTTCAAAGAGCTAAGTAGTAATTTCAGGTTTCCTGGACCCAACCTTAAGCCCTCTACTATTCATTGTGCCATACACAGAGAATCTTGTAAGATTTCCAGTTGGACTACCAATTATTTACCTGGTCCAGATAAATGAATTCCTTTTAAAACACTCCCTTATACCCTGGTTGGTGTGGCTCAGTGCTGAGCGCCAGAGAACCAAAGGGTCACTGGTTTGATTCCCAGTCAGGGCACATGCCTGGGTTGCAGGCCATGTCCCTGGTGGGAGGCATGTGAGAGGCAACCACACACTGATGTTTCTCTCCCTCTCTTCTCCCTCCCTTTCCTTCTGTCTAAAAATAAATAAATAAATCCTTTAAAACACTCCCTAGTTTTAGTAATTACAATAAAAAAGTAGCCATAATAACAATCTGGCAATAGTACGAAATTTGGATTATGCTTAAACAGTTTAAAATCTGTATGTTCACACATCACTAAAGATGAAAATACAACTCAATGGAGAGAATATACTATGTAAGTGAAAATTATTCAAAACTTTCTAAATTAGTCAAAACAGCAAAATGGATGAGGGGTTAAGTAAAAAACACACAACACACACAATATAGTCCATGAAAGAGCTCCAAAGGAAAATTAAAAAACAATAAAGCCAGTTCGATTTTTTCCAAATCCTATGTCTCCTTTTCAAGGTAAATATTGAAATGTAAAACAAAACTCTCTATTATCTATTAGAAATATCTACTATGTATTATCACATACCCTCAAAAACAACCCCCCAAATCTTTCCATTCACCCTTAAGAAATTCAGTCAATACTCTTTTCTTCCACATACCGAAGGTTGACCAAACTCACAAAACCACACCAAACTACTCAGAAGCTCTCCCAAATTCTATTTCAGTTTCAGGTTCCCAAGTTATAGTTGAAACAGCACAACAATTTGAATATTCTTCCCAAGCACACTTAAGAGACTAGTGACAGCTGCACAAAATCATGTAATGCTACACCCCTGAAGGATTTAAACTTATTGAAAAGTAAATCATGAAATGGTTTTATAAAAAAAAAAAAGTTGCTATAAAACAGTATGCCATGTTACATTGGTAGTAGTCTCATACATATCTAGATTGCATCACTTTTCTTGCACTCGATTGAATCTCATGTTGTTTTGTAAAGTAGCACGGTCTACAGCCTGGTAACCCAGAAGCAACAGATTATATACCATAGGCTGTGTAAGTGTACTCTGTGGCTTCACAACAAGGAAATCACCTAACGACACATTTCTTAGAACTTATCCCTATCATGAATCAGTTCATGACTGTACTGGCTCAAAAACTGGTTATAAAACCATAAAACAAATCATTAATTCCAGGCTGACACTAACTCACCATTAGGGACTATACTGGGAATGTCATCATAAGATAAGAACTCATCAAATACTTCTTCACTTGGGCTACATGAATCCTTTGTGCATGCATAAATATAGCTGATGACACAACTGGGAAGGTCTCCAACTGAAATAAATGTTAAAGGCTGGAAATACAGCTTTTAAGACAGACAAAATGAGAGTGAAAGTAGTAGCACCTTGAATACAAAACTATGCAAAATATTTCTATGTCAAAAAGTAGTATAAAGAGCACATTGGTGGTCCTTATGCAGCTCAGCTTCCTATAAAAAAAACCTTACAACTAACCCTTTTAGTACAACAGCATACACAACCAGAAACTTCCAAGGTAAGCCATGTTAAGTAAATGTTACTTTCAGGTAGGGGTGTCCAGCCTTTTGGTGTCTCTGCACCACACTGGAAGAAGAGTTGTCTTGGGCCACACATTAATATATTGCAACACATAATCACAAAAAAATCCCATAATGTTTTAAGTAAATCTACAATTTTGTGTTGGGCTGCATTCACAGCCATCCTGGGCTCTATGTGGCCCACAGACTACAGGATGGACACCCCTGCTTTAGAGAATTTTATTTTTATTTAGTGATTTTTTTTTAGAGAAAGAGAGAGGGAGGAAGGGAGAGGGAGAGAGGAAGAGAAATATCAATTTACTATTCCATTTATTTATGCACTCACTGGTTGATTCTTACATGTCCCCTAACCAGGACTAAACCTGCAACCTTGGCACATGGGGACAATGTTCTAACCAACTTAAGCTACCTGGCCAGGGCTAGAACATTTTTTTTTAAAGAGACAGTCTTCTTGTGATCCAGTGACTCATTTGTTATTACCATAGTACTTAACATGTTATAAAATTACCTGTCAAATTGCTTGTTCCCCACTAGACTATCAGCTCCTTGAAGACAAAATCATGTCCATCTTGCTTCTGATTATATTCCCAGTGCCTACCTCACCACTGAATAAATCTCAGCAAATACTTACTAAATAAATAAAACCTCAACTATTAAACACTAAACTCACAATATACTTATATTTCCTAAAACTTCAGTCAGAAAATAGATAAATAACAGGAAGGAATTTAAAAATCCTTCCTCAGGGGGAAAGGGAGGATTTCATTTCCAGTAACTTAAAAGAGCAGACAGCTCAGATATTTCACTTTAACCTTACAAATTCTGGCAAAAAAAAAAAAACACCCTCATATTTAAATTTCCTCTTAGTTCACTATAAATTTACTAGAGTTAATAGTCATTGATTTCATTTTTTAATTCTCCTATTGGCCACATCTTTAAAATTGATATTAAATGACTATATTACTTCAATGTAAGATTGGCTTGCACATAATCAATTATAATTTAGTGCTCAATCCTAATGCTATAGCACTTTACAATCTAAACAGATTTTAGAGATCATCTTCTCAATATGGATTAATAATGACACCCATAAAAAATTATGGCTATATAATTAATTGCTGTTAAAACCCAGCCTCTGATTCTCAGTTCCAAGCTCTTTCCTCAGGCAATCAATACCAAGTAATGTAAAGACATTAAAAAAAAAAAAAACAAAGAAACAAAAAACCTTTCTACCACATAATAGCCTTTAATCAAAGACAGTATTTTTTTAAGTATTTTATTTATTTATTTTTAGAGAGAGGAGAAGAGGGGAAAGAGAAGAAAACATCAGTGTGTGGTTGCCTCTCACATGCCCCCCACCAGGGACCTGGCCCACAACCAGGCATGTGCCCTGGCTGGGAATGGAACCAGCAACCCTTTGCTTCGCAGTCGGGTGCTCAATCCACTGCGCCACACCAGCCACAGCCACAGGACAGCATTTAAGACATCTTTCCCATTTCCAATTATGCCAAACCTTTCATTCCACTACTGCAAATCCCATTAAGGAAGATTTAAAGTGAAGTCTACCATTAACAATCCTCTTACATGGCTCCCAGATCCGCTCTGCACATTCAGTCTGTAAGACTCACAGGATGTCAAATCTTTTGGCTTTCCAGTACTTTCATAGCCTTATGGTTGATTCCAAATGCTGTGGAACTTTCTGCCCCTAAATAATAGATTCCCTGTTCAAAGAAAGGCTAAATATTAGTACCCTCTACATTCAACTTCCTTTCATAGAACTCAAGAAATCTTTTATTATCTTGTTAACCCAGTGAAGAAAAGGTCCATTCTAGAAATGAAGCAAAGGCCAGTATTACCCACCAGGTTTACTTCTATTTGGTAGGAATTACTCTGCCAACCTGGTACCAAAGGTAAAAATAACTTGCCCAAAGCCATGCAGCTCATAAGTGACTAAGTAGTAATACAAACCCAAGTTGGACTAGAAATGTAACTAATTATCCTCTTCTTGCTCTAACACAGAGTCTTAGCCTTCAGGGAGCTTGCAAGATTAGCCATCAATATGGGCCCTCCAAAGAATTAACTGAAGATATGACTCAAAAGACACAACAAGTAAAATAAAATAATGTAGTAATTAATACATGCTTATTTTACTACTATAACCCACCTTTCCACAATTGCAAAAAACCTCTTGAATATGCTGTTTTCATATTTGATATACAATATACTAACTTCTCCCTAGAATTTATTTCTTGATATTATTACAAACTTAATAGAAAATAAAATTACTGGGATTTACATTTCAAATCTGACGTTCCAATGTACTTAACCTCTGTCTTCCTTGAGGATAATAAGAAAATCACCTCTGAGGAGTGCACTGTTGCTTCAGTAAATAAATGTAAAACTCTTTGAACAGTGCCTGGCACAAAGTAAATGCTCAACACATGTGAATAACTGTAATCTATTACAATCATCCTCACCATCATGAACATATAGAACATCAACATTAAAATGTTACCATAACATGATTACTGGAACATCAGTGTCATAAGGATGGTAATTTTTGTCTGTTTTGTTCACTGTTGTATCCTGAGTGACTGACATAGTTGACACTCAAACACTTGTTGAATGAATTAATTATGATTACTAGCACTTCCATTACTAGGTAGAGGGTGACTTGCATCAAAATGTAATTCATCTGGCAGAAAAATTAAGTAAGTATGGAATAAAATTGCTACCTGGAAATTTAGGAGAGGTATGGAACAATTAACTGCTAATAGCCCAAATGCAATGCTTACTGCAAAAGAGAAGGGAGGCTACCCTCTAGGAAGGAAGCACCTCCTCAGATGAAACTAACCTGCCAGAAGAAAAGTCAAATCAAAAGTATTTGCTAAGTGTAATTTGCAGGCCAAAAGACTTTAAGGTTTAGACAGACTTCTGTATTCATAATACAGGTACAAGAATCTAGAATAGGGGACTTCTGAGTCTCCTAAAAAAATCTAATCTGGACCGTAACAGCAAGGACAAACCCCACCCTACAGAGAGGACAGCAGTGTTAAAGAAGGGAAGTAATAAGAGGGGCTCCAGCCAAGATGGAGGCATAGGTGGAAACGCTTCTCTTCCTCACACAACCAAAAGAAGGATAACCAATTAAAAAAATAAAATAAAATAAAATAACAACCAGAACTGCCAGAATAGCGATCTGCATGCAACTCCGAAAAACAAGGAGTTAAAGGAACATACATCCAGACTAGTGTGCTGAGACAAAGACATACAGCCCAAATGAAAGAACAGATCAAAACTCCAGAAGAAGAGCTAAGCAATGAGGAGACAGACAATCTACCTGATGCAGAGTTCAAAACACTGGTCAGCAGGATGCTCACAGAATTGATTGAGCTTGGTCACAAGATAAAGGAAGAAATGAAGACTACACAAAGTGAAATAAAGCAAAATATACAGGGAACCAACAGTGAATGGAAGGAAACCGGGACTCAAATCAACCATTTGGAACAGAAGGAAGAAATAAACATCCAACTAGAACAGAATGAAGAAACAAGAATTCAGAAAACTGAGGATAGTCTTAGGAACCTCTGGGACAACGTTAAGCGTTCCAACATCCGAATCACGGGGATGCCAGAAGGAGAAGAGGAAGAGCAAGAAACTGACAATTTATTTGAACAAATAATGAAGGAGAACTTCCCTAATCTGGCAAAGGAAATAGACTTCCAGGAAGTCCAGGAAGCTCAGCAAGTCCCAAAGAAGTTGAACCCAAGGTACATCATAATTACATTACCCAAGATTAAAGAGGAGAAAATCTTAAAAGCAGCAAGAGAAAAGGAGACAGTTAACTATGAAGGAGTTTCCATAAGGCTATCAGCTGATTTCTCAAAAGAAACCTTACAGGCAAGAAGGGGCTGGAAAGAAGTATTCAAAGTTATGAAAGGCAAGGACCTAGATCCAAGATTACTCTATCCAGCAAAGCTATCATTTAGAGTGGAAGGGCAGATAAAGTGCTTCCCAGATAAGGTCAAGTTAAAGAAGTTCATCATCACCAAGCCCTTATTATATGAAATGTTAAAGGGGCTTATCTAAGAAGTAGAAGGTCAAAACTATGAACAGTAAAATGACAACAAACTCACAACTATCAAGAACTGAATCTAAAAAACAAAAACTAAGCAAACAACTAGAACAGAACAGAATCAGAGAAATGCAGATCACATGGAGGGTTGTCAGTGAGGAGGGAGAGGATGGGGGAAGATATAGGGAATAAGAAGCATAATTGGTAGACATAAAATAGATGGGGTAAGGTTAGGAATAGGACAGGAAACAGAGAAGTCAAAGAACTTATATGTACAACCCATGGACATGAACTAAGGGGGACAGGGGAATTGCAGCTGAAGCTGGAGAGTGGGGAAATACAGGGCGGAGGGGGGATATGGGAGAGACAAAAATTGGGACAACTATAATAGCATAATTAATAAAATATACTTTAAAGAAAAAGAAAGGAACTAATGAATCTAAGGGCACAGCAAGTGAACTGGGAGCTGTAATTCTCAGACCAATGTGCAGGTAAAAGAAAGGCCCTTAACAATTTGTAACAGCCACAAAATCAAGCATCTCAGCCTGTCACAAGCCCTTCTACACCAGCTGAGAACTGGGACTATCCATGTGCTTATCAGGGCTCTGGACAAGCTCTCCAGTCACAATTTTCATTCAGACAACCCATCACCCAAGCTGCAGGCCCTGCAAACTGCCTGTTGGATCCCATGAATTGTCTAACAGCACCTGACAACCACTCCCCGCACCAGAAGACACAGAGGTTTACAAGACAGGCACTCTGCCCTAACCACTTTCTTCTCCTACTGTAAAAATCCTCAGAGAACTGAGAAAAATGCTGGGGAAAGGAGCCAGCAGGAGCCTCCAATAGACCTCAGAAAACACAGCCTTCTACCTCTTTTCCCCATCCTTATTCCAGGCTTCTACTGACACACAAGCTAATTATGTTAATATCTCTTAATGGTCATGGTAAAGCACTAATCAAAATATACATATATAGCAGCCTTTAAAAGCAACTTACTTCTTGAGAACTTCTGCTGTTTGTCAACAAACTAGCCAACGGGGCTAGTCTGACTTGACATGGAAGAGAAGGTCCTGAGAAAAAAATAGTTCATTAAGGGCTCTTAAGCAAAGTTCTTCATGTCTCAGTTTCTTGTTTGATAAAGAATGAACACGTACCACCTGGGGATAAATGAGATAATTAATATAAAATGCTTAGCACATTGCCAGGCACACATATTCATTCCACCAATGTCAGTACATTTTTTTCTGTATCCTCCACCCAAATACTTCTCTATCAGGTATCCAGAATCCTGGTTAAAGATGAACATGCTGCCTCTCTCCCTAAGCCTAATTCTTTTGTTAAATTACTTTTAGTTGATTATGGTATTACACTTTTCCCAATTTTTCCCCCTTTATCCACCCTGACCCCAACCATCCAGTATCCCCCCCAGTTCATGCCCATGGGTTGTATATATAAGTTCTTTGAGTCCTCTGTTTCCTATACCTCTTTTATCTTTCCCCATATATTTTATGCCTACTAATGATGCTTCTTCTTCCCTGTACCTTTTTTCCCCTATTCCTCCCTTCCCCTCCCCAATGAACTTCCCTCTGTGTGATGTCCATTTCTCTGATTCCGTTCCTGTTCTCATTGTTTGTTTAATTTTTGTTTTCATTGTTTTTCTTCTCTTTTAGGTTCATTTGCTAATAGTTGTGAGTTTGTTGTCATTTTATTGTCATATTTTTTATCTTCTTTTTCTTAGATAAGTCCCTTTAATATTTCATATAATAAGGGCTTGGTGATGATGAACTCCTTTAACTTGACTTTATCTGAGAAGCACTTTATCTGCCCTTCCATTCTTGGAGAGAGTAATCTTGGATGTAGGTCCTTGCCTTTCATGATTTCAAATACTTCTTTCTAGCCCCTTCCTGCCTGTAAGGTTTCTTTTGAGAAATCACCTGATAGCCTTATGGGAAATCCTTTGTAGGTAACTGTCTCCTTTTCTCTGGCTGCTTTCAGGATTTTCTCTTTGTCTTTAATCTCGGATAACTTAATGATGATGTACCTTGGTGTGTTCCCCTTTGGGTCCACCTTTTTTGGGACTCTCTGGGCTTCCTGAACTTCCTAGAAGTCTATTTCCTTCACCAGATTGGGGAAGTTTTCCTTATTATTTGTTCAAATAAGTTTTCAATTTCTTGCTGTTCTTTTCTTTCTGGCACCCCTATAATTTGGATATTGGAACATTTTAGGTTGTCCCAGAGAATCCTCAGTCTCTCTTCATTTTTTTGGATTCTTGTTTCTTCATTCTGATCCAGTTGGATGTTTATTTCTTCCTTTTGTTCCAAATCGTTATTTTGAATCCTGGTTTCCTTTTTGTTACTGTTGGTTCCCTGAATATTTTGTTTTATTTCACTTTGGGTATATTTCATTTGTTCTTTCATTTTTCAACCAAGCTCAATCAGTTCTGTGAGTACTTTGATTACCAGGGCTTTAAATTCTACATCAGATAAGGTTGGCAATCTCCTCATCCCTTAGTTCTTAACTTTTGCTGTGTTCTTTCATTTGGGCCATATTTATTTGTCGTGGCACACCTGATAAGTTGTAAGGGTCAGGGCCTTATATTCACCCAGGCAGGGCAACCCTCCTTGCTGCACTGCCTGTGGGAGAGGGGCCAGAGGGGGAACAATGCAGCTTGCCTGCTGGTCTCTAGCATACTTTCCAACAGACTCTCATGTCATGCTGGAAGTACCTCCCACCGCAGCAACCCCAGCCTTAGCCCACAGTCAGCTCTGAGTCCCAGTTTTCCCCTTAAATCAGTCCCTCACCAACAGCTCTGCTGATCTGGGTAGTCAGCCCCACCCCTCAGCCGCCTTGCCACAGTTTTTCTGAGTCAGCTAGCTCAATCCGCCTTACCATATAAGTCTGGTTGTTCTGTTTGATTTTTTTCTTTAATTCCTTGGTTGTCAGAGTTCCCTGCAGTTTGATTTTCTGGTGCTTTTGGTTGTTTATTGATTTTAGATTGATTGTTATCCTCCTTTTGGTTGTGTGAGGAAGCAAAGGGTTTCTACTTATGCCTCCATCTTGGCCAGAACTCTCCGTAAATCAGCCTAATTCTTTACTTGGAATCACAGCCAAGTAAGTTTGGTTTAGTGATATTTTGATCTAACAAAGGTTCAGAAAAGACTGCTTCCAAGGATAGGCAAGTTCAGAGCTCTACACCTCAAAGAAAACCATTCAGGATCGAAAGACTTAGAGTCCAGCCAAATATGGAGAGATGCAGCACTAGGTTTTTCCATATCATGAGTGGACAAGGTAGTACTTAGTAAGTTTGAAGGAGCTGGAGACAAGCTACCAGCTCAGGGACAGCATATGGCCTTGAATGAACAGTGCATGTCTGAAGAATGAGTTATCTAAAGTTAACCTTTTTGTTTAGTCCCTATAGTCTTATTAGTTTTCCACTGTAGATCAAATACTAAAGATTCTTATGTAATTACTCTAAGCCTCATAATCTTTTAAAACTACACATATTGTTACAATAAGATGTTAAATTTTATATAAAATTACCTTTTCCTTAAATATTGAAATAGCTTTGATTACTCATCCAGATGTACATTTTATTATTGTTCAACTTTATTTCTATAATATACATTTTACTACTACATACAGTCTTTTACTCCAATTTTTCTGGCTCAAAGCAGTCTCCCTTTCTTGTTGTTAGTGAAGAACAGTGTTGATCAGTCCTAAGACAATGGAAAGAAAAGAATCTGGGGTCTAATCCTAACTCTGGCACTAACTTGCTGTGTTACCTGAGGAAATCACACTTTCTCAGTCTCCTTTCTTACTCTAAATAACAGTGATTAACAACTCTAGTTATAAAATCACAACATGTATGCCAAGGGAATATCTTTCCTTTTCTTTTTTTTTCTTCTTCCTTTTTTTTTTTAGTGGTTAATATGAGTACAAAAACAGTAGGAACTATATCACACAGAACTGGACATATTATTTTCTTCCCCTGAAATGGGTACATTCCAAATCCTTTAAATCTGAAATTGTAACAAATCATTTCATTTCCTAAATTGCAATTTATCTGTCAGATATACACTATCCAATTCTCCCCTGACAATACCTTACTACTACTCAGCTAAGAAGCAGTACAACATAACATTTTATTCCCAATTCTACAGACTTCTACAGTTTCCAGACAAGTTTTCTGCAAGACAATGAACTTCAGTAACTAAAGAGCTATTTTATGGCAGCTAGAATAAGCTGAAAAGAAACCAGTGAAATTAGTGAAAACAAGAAAAAAAAAGGCCATAAAATTAAAATTCTGAAACAAAGTAATATGGCTTAAATAATCTAACCTTAATAACTCAGAGTCCATCTTTTTCATCTATGCAAGTCTTTACCAAAAACTTGTCTTCCAACCACGAAGAAGTTAACTCCTCTTGACCATGACTAACACTCAACTATTTAAAGATAAATGCTTTCTCCTCTAGGCATCAAGGTACAACTCCAAAACCTTGATTTGGTTCTTGCTTAAATGTCTGACTGTAATAGAGTGCAGCCAAGCGAGGGGGGGGGGGGGCAAATAGGATTTGGAATGGGGTCCAGAAGTCAAAGTGTTCGGGAAATATTAGGATGTCCTCACCCCCCCATCCCCACAGGTGTGGGATGGGGGAAGGGACAAATGGAGCAGGGCCATTGAGAGCTGTTTTGTATAGCAACAGCTTTGCAGCTAACCTCTGGTGTGGTCATTTAACATATCTATAACCTTTAACTGGTTACATAGACATGTTAAATAGCTGTGGCCAGTGCTCTGAGCCAGGGAAATGGAAGTAACTTCCCCACCAAGATTAACTGCGGGGAGGGGGGTCCCCTGAGTTACGATGCCTGCGTGGGAGCTTGAAGAAGATTGGCTCCATGATATGGGGCGACACCTGCCCAGATTCACGACGGCAGCCCAGTGAAGTTGGAAGGATATGAGAGCTGGCAAGGTGTAGCCGATGGTGGGAGGAGTTGGAAATGGGGCTGCAGAGGAGGACTGGCACGGGGATATAAACCCAGACGTGGCAGCCATTGAGGGGAGAAAACCACTCAGTCTTTAGCAGAGTGGAGACTCCCACAGCCCTGCGAGAGAGAATCACCATACGGCTTTATAAGAGAACCACCACTTGGCTTTGGCAGAGTGGCAACCCCCCTCCTTGCAGCCATTGAGGAGGGAGAACCACGCAGCTTTGCCAGGGTGGGGACTCCCTCAACCATTGTGCAGAGAGGATCACGCAGCTGGGGCAGTAGAGAGAGACCCTCGCAGCTTTAGAAGGGGGACCCACCATGCGGCTTTAGCAGAGGTCCTGGCGACACAGCCGATAGTGCCAGGAACCAAGGGAGGCCTACTAGCTGAGACAGATTACTGGGAAGAACAAGGGGCTGCCTAAGCCACAGATTTCTATTTCTTTTCCTGAGATACGGTACCCCAGACTGGGCAAAGGGAGGAAGAAAGGACTGTGTGTGTTTGTGGGTATTTTAAGGGACTTTGGGATTTTGATGAACACATTAGGTCACTACTTTAAGTTTGTATAGCATTAAATACACATACATTTCCTTTCCTTTTCACGAATCTCTGGCATTGAGAGATGTCTTTCCTCTGGCGGTGGACATAACGGACCTGGGGGGGTTCCTTTCGGGTACTAGTATATTGCCCTCAGCCCCCCTTGGATCCTCCCTTGTTGCTCTGTAACATGACCAGATCTAAACCACTTAAGGAAACTCTAGGCCTACCTGCAGGTGGGAAGGACCTTACCATGTCATATTCTTCCATATGTAAAACACCAATATTAACCTTACTTTTACAAATACCAGACAAAGTAATCTACAATTCCAACTTGCCTGCCCTCCTGGCAGACACCAGCTTGAAATAAGTATTAGAAAAGGAAAAATCCACAAACACTAGCTATTTAATTCTCTAAAGTCTCCACCTACCAAAAAGTGTGCTTTCACTGTCCATTAGGGAGTAGTAAGAGTGCCCTGAGAAGATGATTCTGCCTTCCTGAAAAAACTACTATGGAACACATTGTGCATCATATTATTCTGAGTCTGTTAAGTTATTCCTGAGTTTAGTACTAATAAAATGTTGCACTCACCTATCCACTTTGTCTTGACTGTCAGGAAGGTCAAAGATGAATTTATGCCCTTTATGCCCTTGACAGTAGCTATCCTTAGCTTTGGGTTTTAGTACACTACCTGCATCTTTCTATTGCTTCTCTGCAGACTCCTGTTTCTTTTATTCTCTGTATGACGGTCTAGTGATGTGTTTTTTCACTAAAGCCACCTCAAAATTATTTTGGAAATGAGCAATGGACATAAATAACCTAATAACTTAATTTCCTTTGTTTTTACTAGTTTTTTTCCTCAGTGTCCCCCAAAACTCTCCCTTTTCTGTATTCCTCTGCACACTGTTCACTCCTAACAGTCCCTGCTATTTCTAGCATTAAATGACTTCTCCCAGACTCCTAAGGTTGAATGAACCATTCATTCAGCACCTAATATATTTTTACAATACTTATTTTTTTCATGTGCATTATCTTTTCATGTACATTGTCTTAAGTTCCTCTAAGACTGTGCAATCCTAATGGGCAGAGAGGACATCCTACATTTCTTCATATTCCCAGCGGCATCAAAACAAGCCTCGAACACTACAGACACACAGTACAGACATGTTATTTTAATGGGAAAAGTCAGCCTTTTTGAAAGCCCACTCGGAGTTACTATCCTAAAGCAGTTCACAAATCAAAAAACTAAGGTAGTAAATTACCTGTAGCCAACAGGAATTGCATATATGTAAATACATATAAAGTTCCCAGAATGGCTGCTTTTAACACAATTAGCATTTGCAGAGGCTTCTAGTGAGGTTAAAAGGAGTAAGACTTGTGGGGACATTTGGTCACAAGATAACAACTCCAATGATGTACAAGGTGACAGTATTCAAAGAACAGCAAGATTTCCATAGATGAGTAAAGAACAAGCATCATCAGACAATGGAGCTGTAATGCAAAGCCACAGACTGGTTTTCTTTAAGGTGATTTAGTAAGGTAAAACTTTGGATAATGATGCACAACTACTCTGTCAAGAAGAGATAGCAGGGAGAAAGCTAGAATATGAAGTCTAACAGTAAATACTAGGAACAAACTATAGAAATGATCCCTGAAAGTACAGTCTTAACAGTAAATAGTACTGATGCAGAACAGACAGGGCACACTGGCTATCTGCACTTAATTCTCATTTGGGAATTTATAAATCCATTTAAGAGCCTTTCTTGGCACAATTGCCATGATAACCTTAAGGGCCAGAGCAGTGGTTCCACCTCTTTTGAGAGCTCTTCCTAAAGTACAACAATGTCAATCTCAAGTAATCTCTCTCTCTCTCTTTCTCTGTGTGTGTGTGTGTCTCCCACACACAGAGCTGTAATTTAATGTGTGTGGCTTACCACACAGGTGGTATAACAAAATGGCTTAGAGCAACTCCTGGGTTCAAATCTCAGCTCTGACACTTGTTATCAGGTGTGTACTTTCAGGGAACATATTTAACCTTACTTAACCAGATGTAGAATGAGGATAAAAACTGTCTGCCTCTTAGGTAGACATATTAAATGTTTAGCAGAATGAGTAGCTCAGTAAGCTCTCACCAATTTTATTTTTAAAATAGACAAAGTATAGATTTTCAGACCCCTCATATTAATTTCAAAGTCCTCCAGAGATCCTTGAAACTCAGATGGGAACTCAGCGAGCGTCCTAGAAGATAAAGGCAAAGCAGAGCAGTAAATTCCTTCATCAAGGATTTATGTGGCAGCTACAAAGTTCAGTACTGGCCAGGGGCTACAGAAGCCAACACAACACCCAACAAGTAAGGGTAAAATGCAGAAGGTGGATGCTGGAAGGATGTGGGATTGGTGCAGAGGTTAAAAGGAATCTGAAACTCAAGGAGGAGTTGAAAGCTGAAAATAGTATGGGGAGCCAAAGATGTCTGGTCAGGGAGTAGCATGCTGAAAATGTGCTTAAGGAATACTGTCCCCCTGGCAGCCTACAAGACAGACTAGAGCAGGGGGGCACATCTCTCACCACTCAGCACCAACCAGAAGGCTTCACTCAAAGCTCTAAATAAGATTCCATTTCTAACTGCATGGATTCATACTGCTCATCACTTAAATTGGTGTTAAGTCATACAAATGGTTTACATTAATATTTTAACCTCTTCATGATACTTTAAAAAAAAAGGAAATTTTATCTTTGAGAGCTCATGTAAGTTTAGTAAACATTTAAGCTTCATATCCAGTCTAAGAAACTGGAAAAGGGGGAACCACCTGCAGAAGAGTACTCAGCATCAGAAAAGGATAGACACTATGTAAGCCCATGCCTAAATTTAAAGGTTCTCTTTCTCAACCTCAAATCCTTACTCTACCCACCTCTCCTACAAGTTTTCAAATACTTGGATATTGGAATTACCTTAAACAAAGTATGATGGATGAAATAACCAGAAATTAATAAGATATCCGGTAGTTAAAATTGTCTAATCTTTTTTGACCCTACAACTGGCTAATTTCAACTTCTCTAATGCTGGAGAGCTTTGAGAGCAGAGTTTGAATCCCGACTGGACCTTCCTAGTTGTTTGACTTCAAGCAAGTCAAACTCCCATGACTTCAGTTTCCACATACGTAAAGTGAGGATACCCCTCAGAGAGTAGTTGTGAAAACTAAATGAGTTAATAACATTAGTCAGTTGACTAAAACGCAGTACAATATGTATGTGCTATTACTGTCATCTATATTACAGAGAAATACCAGATCTCCAGGGACACAGCCATCACATTTTTTAACAAAAATACACAAAATTATTTTACTGCCCCTGAATGAAAAACAGCACTGCTTGACAGAACACAGTACTCAGCCCCTACCTGCTGCAACACCTCTAAGAGATGGCTGTCACAAACTGGCCATGGTCTCAGCCTGCACGTGAGGTTCCGGCATTCAGGACGGCTCTTGTGATTACCTCGGTCAGGAAACTCATTTCTTTGGAAATGGAAACCTAATATGTGTGAACACGAATCTCAAAAGTTTGTGAAATTTTAGTTTCTGTGATGTATGCTTAAAAAAAGAAAAGCATTTCCTGGTCTGTGACTCCACAGCACTACTTTGTCATTTTCTCTTTTCTATATGAAAATCTGGTGAGGTGGAACCAAAACAGCAAGAAACTTCCTTCCCTGCTTCCCAAGCATTAGCAGATAAGCAGCCCGAGTGTGACTCCACACACATACAGATAAATGGTCCTTTTCCCTACGTTAATAAACGATGTTTTTCCCTCCAGGGCACTAGGATCCGCAAAGAACTAAATTCCAAGTGCACCCGAGAAGGCTTGTAAAAACAAGGACTCCAGTCACCACCAGTCGCACAGGTGTGAGAGGGCGGCCTCGCTCAGGTGTGAGGACAACATCCCATGCAGACTACGTGCTCCCATGCCCCAGTGGAGGACCAGAAACATTCAATGCTAGTAGCACACTCCCCACAAGCTACACCTCGTCTCCGACCTCTGCGGCAACGCACGCCTTCCGGGACGCCCAGAAGACTGTTCCTGGAACGTAGGAAGCCAGAGCAGCGGGAGAGCTGCACACGTGCCCCGGCAGCAGCAGGCCCGGCTCAGGCCCCAGCCTCCGCACTCACCTGGCCCGTGATGCCAGTGATGAGAGCCACCTTCCTGGGCTTGCCCATCTCGCCGTCCCCGGAGCCCCGAGCGCTAGGGCAGCGAGCCTGCGCCTGTGCCATGTCCCAGCGAGCGTGCGGCGGAGGGCCGGGCAGAGCGGAGGCGAGCGGAGCTGAGGCAGCGGCGCCTGGTGGAAGGAGGTGGGTGTGTGCCCGCGCGCCAGCCGCGTCGCCCAGGCTGCAGGAAAACAGCGCTCCGCGCAGCAGCCACAATCTGACTGTAGAACTCCGAAGGTGGAGTGGGAAGGGCCGGGGACCGAGGGAGGCGGGCCCAGGAGCGGGGAGGCCACGCTGCCGCCAGGCCGGCATCGCGTCATTGCGCGATAGGCCGTGAACGCTCCCGGCGCCTGCGGAAGGCCCCGCCCTCCGTGGACTGCTACGCGGGCGGGGCGGGGCGGCGGAGGGGCGCGGCCTGCCGCTGACTTCTGCCGCCTCTGGCTGGTGCTAATACGTAGCCTCAGGACCGGAAGTGGTGCTTGATTTTAGCTCCGGTGGAGGGAGCATCTCAAGAGCGGGTCAGGTACGTCACCTTCTTTCCTTCCACGTTATCCGTCTGTCCTGGCCTTCTTCTGCATTTCCCAGGGATCCTAATAATTACCCAAGGGAGTGTGCT
The DNA here is from genome assembly GCA_004024845.1 of Tonatia bakeri. NCBI lineage: Eukaryota > Metazoa > Chordata > Mammalia > Chiroptera > Phyllostomidae > Tonatia > Tonatia bakeri. The sequence continues at coordinate 62,261 of PVIA01007531.1, forward strand.
GGGAGAAACTGTGGACTGATCTTCCTGTTAGGAGAAAGCCTTAAATTCCAAACCTGGGAATCGTGGGATTGGGGCAAAGGCTTTGATAAACAATTTCTGAAAGCTTGTTGCAATTTTTTTTTTGAGAGGTCTGCTTTGTTTCTTGAAGGGCACTAGTGTTACAGGGTGCGGCCAAGAGGGGGGACCCCAAATGGACATTTAAAATGGGGTCCAGAACTCAAGGTGTTCAGAAAATACTAGGATGTCCTACCCCCACCCCCAGGTGTGGGTGGGGGAAAGGGACAAATGGAGCAGGCCCATTGAGAACTGTTTTTGCATAGCAACAGCTCTGCAGCTAACCTCTGGGATGTGGTCATTTAACATATCTATAACCTTTGACTGGCGACATAGATATGTTAAGTAGCTATGACATGCTCTGAGCCAGGGGGATGGAAGTAACTTCCCCCACCAAGATGTAACTGGGGGGTGGGGGGCAGGTCCCCCGAGTTACAGCGCCTGCGTGAGAGCTTGGAGATGACTGGCTCCATGACATGGGGCCACACCTGCCCAGACCCATGATGGCGACCAGAAAAGCTGGAAAGGATAGCAGATTGAGGGCAGGTGTGGCTGAGTGTGGGAGGAGTCGGAAGTGAGGCTGCAGAGGAAGACTGGCGCGGGGCTTTAAACCCAGACTCGGCAGCCATAGAGAAAAGAACCACGCGGCTTTTGGCAGAGTAGGAGCTCCTGCAGCCCTGTAGAGAGAGAACCGCGCGGATTTGGCGGAGTGAGGACTCCTGTGGTCCTCGGGCAGAGAGGACCATGTGGCTGGAGCAGTGGAGAGAGAACCACGCGGTTTTGCCAGAGTGCAGACCCCCACAGCTCTGGTAGGAGAGGACTGCGCGGCTTTGAGGTGCTTCTTTTGGTCACGCGGCCTAGGAAGCAAGAGAGACTTTGCCTGGAAGAAGGGTGAAAGAACTCTTACCAGTAGGCCATGAGACGGTGCTGCATGGCTTTGGATTAATTGGAGATCCTGCCTGGTCGGCGACACAGCTGATGGTGCCGAGAACCGAGAGAGGCCTACCAGCCGAGCACGGATTACTGGGAAGAACCAGACACTGCCTGAGACTGGACTTCTATTTCCTTTCCTGAGATACGGTACCCCAGACTGGGCCAAGGGGAAGGAAGGACTGTGTGCATTTGTGGGTGTTTTAAGGGACTTTGGGATTTTGATAAAGGCATTAGGTCACTACTTTAAGTTTGTATAACACTAAATAAACGTTTCCTTTCCTTTTCACGAATCTCTGGCATTGAGAGATATCTTTCCTTTAAGGCGGCGGACAAGACGGACCTGAATCTCTTTCAGTAATAGTACCACCGTCCCAGGGCCCCCCTTGTTCTGCTCTGTAACACTAGCATTACAGGGTCCATGAATGGGCATTACAATTGTGAGGAATAACTAATCTCACCTCTAGCCTAGCTTTTTGGCTCTTCGTATTTCCCAGAGGTGTGGGATCAGGTCCAAGGTTCCAAGGAACTGGATTAAAAGTCTTCTAGTCCAGAGGACTAACAAGACACAAGAAAGTCTCTGGTCCTAACCCCATATACAATAAGGAAGTGTCAAAAAGACTTCATGGGTCAATAAATTTTAAGGTAACCAACTAAAAAAAAAACAAAAAGCAATACAAATATTAGGTGGGGCCCTAGCTTGAAGTCTATTGAATTTGGCTATGTGGCAACAGCACATGGAGCAGGGAAAAGAGCTGAGGTGAGTCAGACACTGGGAGGATAGCAGGTGTGTGCACCTGAGCAGTTTCCCCGGGGAGACAGAAACTTCCTTATCTCCACTACTCTGCTTATAACACATAAGATCATTGCTTCAAATCACAAATTAAGTAACTAGGAGAGCACTCAATCTAACGTACGAATCAGACCTTAAATCCCAAAAGCAGAAAATATCAGGATTAAACTAAAAATCTCTGTCCCCTCAGCCCTTCAGGAATACTCCTTAGCTGTATAGATAGTCTAGTCTTTGGTTTCACACCTTGCCTCTCTGTGCATTCTATACAGAGAATGACTAAGTATTACATGCACTAATGGAAGGCTGCCTTTAAGTGATAAATGAAAAAGCCCTACTATAGAGGAGAGTAAACACTTTCATTTAGGGCAACTCACTATAAGCAAGTAGTGTCTTCAAAATCTGTTAGATTATCTTAATAACTTATTTTTGACTTAATAAAAATACTTTGAATTAACTTGCAGATAAGTTATTTATCTGAACAGATGGGAGTACATGCCAAGTTTATCCTGTAGCTGTGAGACTTTCTCTCATGTTACTGAATATTGGCCATTTACCTGTCCTAGTAAGAAGGATGACAGTAGAAAACCCATAAAAAGAAAATTGATAATATCGCAGGGCCTGTAAGTAAAATAATTACAAAATATTGACAGAAACTAGGTCAGAGATACAGCAGAAGTTGAAAATTAAAGGATATTTCTCTAAAAAACTTTTCTAAAGAGAAGTTAGGACAGTACTTTGGTTTGCTAGGGCTGTCATAACAAATACCCAGCTGGGAGGCTTAAACAACAGGAATTTATTTCCTCACAGTTCTCAAAGTTCAAGATCAGAATTGGTTTCTTCTGAGGCCTCTCTTTTTGTCTTATAGATGGCCATGTTCATGTTCACATGGCATTCTCTATATATGTCTATGTCTATGCCTGTATTTCCTCTTCTTATAAGAACACAGTCATAATAGATTAGATCCCACGCTACATCCTCATGTTAACATAATTACCTTTTTAACAACCATATCTCCAAATAGTCACATTCTGAGTTATTGGAAGTTAGTACTTTAACATATGAATAGGGGTGGGAGGGCAAGAATTTAATTCATAACAGGCAGCTAGAGGGAAAAGAGAGGTTCTTGTTCATTTTTTTCGCGGGGGGGGGTGGGCATAAAGGGGTGGACTGGTTTAAACATGATGAAAATATGAAGACAAGGGCAAGGCCACAAACTTTCATGTTCTCTTAATGGATAAAAGTGAACTTTAGCTCAGGCTGCTAAAACAAAATACCTTAGGCTAGGTGACTTAAACCAGCTGTCTCCAACCTTTTTGACACCAGGGACTGGTTTCACGGAAGACAATTTTTCCACAGATGGGGCCAGAGTGGAGGATGGTTTTGGGGTGATTCAAGTGCAGTACATTCATTGTACACTTTATTTCTGTTACTATTAGATTGTAATATATGATGAAATAATTATACAACTCACCATAACGCAGAATCAGTGGGATCCCTGAGCTTGTTTTCCTGCAACTAGATGGCTCCATCTGGGGGTGATAGGAGACGGGGGCACCCAAAGTATGTTGCTTATGTCCTGTCTCCTCCATCATCTCGTTTTGGTTGCTGTCACTTCAGAAAACCCTGCTTCACAAAGATAGGGTGTTGGAAATGAAAGCAGGCTTTTCACTGCTTTTGTGGCAATCTCAGGATATTCTGCCTTCAATGGACTTTAATCCACAACATATGGAGATTTGAAGTTGTCTCAGACATACTTGTAAGGCCACTGTCATTTGAGATCTCAAGCAGTTGACCTCTTCTAGCACAGACAAAGTCGATTCACCTGCTTTATTCATAAGTGGGCCATGGATCCATTCCTTCCCAGTTTAGGGGTCTTTGTGGTTGGGAAGGAATGCTCACGCTCTTCTGAAAGCTGAGATAGATGATTATGCACCTGCTGGGAGAAAGAAGGCCTTGGCTCAGTCTCTTTCAAAATCTCTGCTAATGTTTGAAACAGGTCAAAAATCCCAATGTTAACACATCACCCCCACAATTCCATTTTGGCTTTGAATGCAGCCACTTTATCTGGTGACGTCAACACAGTTGTCATTCTTCCCTGAAGTGACAGATTGAGTTCATTGAGCAGGTTGAATATGTCACACAAGTAAGTTAAGCTTTGCAGCCCATTCTGTGTCACTGAAATGTGCTGCCAGTGGTGACTTATTTTCTAAAAGAAATCTCTGGAGCCGCTCTCATAACCCAGAAACTCTGGCCAGTGATCTACCTTTAGAAAACCATCTCACTTCTGGGTATAAAAGAAGACGTGTGCTCTGCATCTATCCCTTCACAGAACTGCACTAACAGACATAAGGTAAGTACATGTACTTTAATGTGGTTGATAATTTTAACCCCGTCCTGCAAAACATTGTTAAGTTCAGGTGACATTTTTCGGCTAGCCATCATTTTTCTATGGATGACACAGTGTGTAGACTCACATTCAGATGCAACCTCCTTGCCCCAAGTAGTGAAACCAGAAGGCTGGCTAGTCATGGCAGATGCTCCATCTGTGCATATGCTGATACAAATTGACCAACTCAGTTTTCCTGAATTTTTTAAGTGCAGCTTTCTTTTTGTTGGTGGTCTTACAGCCTTCTGCTGTCTCATCATTGGGTCTTTCCCCCTTTCTAAAGTAGCTCTCCAGTGATACTTGTTTTTACCCATTTTGGCTAGGATTAGCTTGTGAGCTTAACAAAACTGACTGAGACAAGGGTGCAGTGCAGGAAAGAGGCATGGGCAGAAACGGTAAATAGAATAAAGGGTGAGCCACCCGAGGACTAAAATAAGTGTTGGATTCTGACTTAAAGCCTGTCACCAAATGCAGCTTGTCACTTGCCACTCACTGATAGGGTTTTGATATGAGTCTGCAAGCAATTGATTTATTACAGTCTCTGTGCAGTCAAACCTCTTTGCTAATGACCTGTATTTGCAGCCACTCCCCAGTGCTAGCATCATCACCTCAGGTCCACCTCAGATCATCAGGCATTAGATTCTCATAAGGAGTGCACAGCCTAGATTGATCCCTCGTTTGTGCAGTTCACAATGGAGTTCGAGCTCCTATGGGAATCTAATGCCACTGCTGATCTGACAGGAGGAGGAGCTCAGCTGGTAATTCAGTGATGGGGAGCGCCTATAAATACAGACGAAGCTTTGCTTGCTGAATCGCTCACCTGCTGTGCAGCTCAGTCTCTGACAGGCCCGGGACCAGTGCTCGTCCCTGGCCCAGGGATTGGGGACCCTGGGACCAGCCCCAGGGATTGGGGCTTAAACAACAGAAATGTGTTTCTCACAGTCCTGGGACTAGAAGTTTAAGATTAAGGTGCTAGCTGGTTTGGTTCTTTCTGGCTTGCAAAGGCCATCTTCTTGCTGTTCCTCACATAGTGAAGGGACATTTCTCTCCTGTCTCCTCATATAAGGACAATGATCCCATCATGAGGTCTCTGCTCTCATGATCTAACTACCTCCAGACCACCATCTCCAAACACCACCATCACAATACAGGTTAAAGCTTCCACATGCGAATTTTGGAAGGACACAATTCAGTCCATAGCATCGACCATTTTGTTCAATACTTAATATGTTGAATAAGTGTTTTTCACATCTTTGTTTCCCATTTCTTGACATTGAGTAAATGCTAATTGTTCAAAAGTAATGCCTCTGCTTTCCCCTCCAAATTGTTTTTTCTCTCCTTTCTAATTTTTTTGTCTTACTTTTCAGTTGTGGAACATCTGCTCATCTTTCACCATACATCAGCTTGGAAAATCAATGATGATGGTTAGCATGTATGAGTGAGCATGTAAGATGCACTATATTGTATTTAATTCTATGAGGTATGATTATAATTTCTATTTTATAGAAATTAAGAATCAGAAAGATTAGTAAACTTGCCCAAGGTCACATTGCTAGTGGCTGGTTATGGTAAGTATCATGATTAGCTCTTTCAATTCCCATTCCATATTTATTTGGAAAAATTTTGCTAAAACCCACATTTCCTAGATCGTTTTGCATCTAATGTTTTGGAAACAAATTGAGTTCTGCTAGTCAAACATGTTTCTCCTCAGTCTGGCAGGTGAAAGTGAAACAGAAGCCATCTTTTCACTTCTTATCAGACTGGCCTGAGTTTTTGCCAACCAGACTCCAAGTCTGTGTCTAGTCTCAAGTTCATGAGTACAAAGCCAGCTGCAGGGGTGGTGGCAGCAGTTTCCTAAATTCTGGCTTAGTTCTAATTGATTCTAGCATCAATAGCCCATGCTTCTATTCCTCCACTTCTTACATTTTTTAACTGAAGTTTTTATTGAGATAATTGTAGATTCAAATATGTTTGTAAGAAATAACAGTGATATCCTAGGTTCCCCTTAACCCAATTTCCCCCATGGCGACATCCTCAAAAACCATAGTGCAATATCACAAGCTGGATATAGACATTGATACAATTCACCAGTCTTATTCAGATTTCCCCAGTTTTGTACTTATTTGTGCATGTATATGTCTGTTTATTTCTATACTGTTTTATCACATGGCAGGTTTATTTATCTGCACCCAAAGTCAAAATACTAAATAGCTCTGACAACATAAAAATGCTCCATGTTGCCCTTTTACAACCCCATCTCTTACCCTTGAAAATCACTAATCTGTCCACTTCTAAAGTTTTGTCATCTCAAAAAGTATTATAAATGGAATCATACAGCTTTCAGTCTTTGGGAATTGGCTTTTTTTTTTCACTCAGCTTGCATTTCCTGGATATCCTTTCAAGTTGGTATAGATCATTCCTTTTTATTTTTGAGAGGTAATCTATGGTGTGCATGTACCATAATTTGTTTAGCCCTTCACTCATTGAAGGATATCTGGACTGTTTCCAGTCTGGGACTTCTACAAATAAGCTTCTATGAACATTCATATTTAGCATTTTTGTGTGACTATAGTTTTCATTTTGCCCAAGAGTGTAATCACCGGGACATGTGCTAATTGTGGCTTTAGTTTTCTAAAAAAAATGCTAAGCTGTTTCCTTGCAAAGATCTTTGTAAACAGAATTTCTCACACTAAATCCCTTTCTACTTGAAATGCCTACTGTGGATTCTGTGCCCCACTCAACACTCTGCCACAGCAGTACCCATGAGACTCAGATTCTGAATTGAGGGCTCTTAACCAACATTGAAGGATCAATGAAATGTGGTTACATGTGTGTAAGTATGATTGAGAAAGAAGCACTGTAGCATGGAAAACATACAGGGGAGAAATAGAGACCATTTCCTGTTGGGGGCCACCCTGCCTGGTCTCAGGAAGCTGTGACCCCCTGTGACTTAGGCTGAGTGAGAAACCTCTGGACCAGGAGCCACTAAGGAGACAAAACTTATTCCCCTGGCATAAATGCTACTTGTTCTGTCCCTGGCCTTTAATGCTAGATCAGTTACCAATGACGGGTAACAATTCTGTAGGATAGAGAATGGACCTAAGACAGGTTCTGATCTCGTAAAGGCCTCTGTGGAATAAGTCTCACAAGACTGTAGAAATAAATGAAGGGGTTGTGGAAAGGAAGGGGCTAGCTCAGACCAGAGATGGCGGACTCCCGGGGTAATCAGGCCTGAGACAAAGAATATGCAAGATCCTGTGAAATCTGTTTGCTGGAGGATGTTATTAACTTAGAATTTGAAGGCACAGTCAGGAAACCTTTGAAACCTGTAGTCTTTTCATATGATAAAACTCCAATCTCTGCCCAGAATCACAACAGAAACTCTGTTAACATCCTTGTAAGATACGTGTTCCCTTTGATCCCTTCTGCCAGACTGTCAATCCACAATCTGTGTCTACTTTCTCAATAAAAACCCACTGGGACAAAGGAAGAGGCTCTTCCCCTTAGGAGGGTTTAGCCGGGAGTGGCTCAAAGAATTGGAGTGTGAACGCTCCCGTCTTTGTCTTCCATTCAGAAAACTGTTCCTGTGCATGATTATTTCTATAGTGGGTTTTTTGCATGTCCACAGACAGCCAGGTTTTAAGCGAGGTTTAAAAATCACTACAGTCAGACAGCCTGGTGTTTTAAGCGAGGTTTAAAAATCACTACAATTTCCTTTTCACTTTCCCTCCATTTCAGAATTTATATCAGTTTTCCAATTCAGGACATAATCAAGATAGAAGTAGTAACTTTTTAAGTAAAATCTAATAAAATCCAATTCCGTTGCAGATGAAACAACTCAGATCCCCACTTTTCACTATGTTTCTCTTTGGAACAAAATTAAATTGTATAAGTTTCCTTTCCCAGACTTTATGGCAGAAGCACTAGAATTTTAGAAACAAAATTGCAAGGTGATGGGATAGGTCTAAAGTTTGTAAGGACTTTCCGAAATTTGTCACCTCAACTTAGGGTTATATCATTCCACTAATGAAATTACACTATGGCAAGGTCTTTAGACCATGCTTTTAGAAAAGGGGAAAAGTATTCAAAATAATTGAACACATGTACTTCTCATATCCTCATTCATATGATTTTCCATCTAAGAGCTCTCTTTCTTCAAGCAAATGATTGTAAGAAGTATGAGTTCTGGACCCTGTGTATTCTCCATCTGTAGTAGAGCATGTGTGCCTAAAGTCATGTTGCTTCCACATCTTTTTTTCTTTTTAATTTTCAATTTTTTAGTTGAGGTAATACTTGTAGAGATAAAAGAGCTAATTCAGGTTCCAAACCATGTGGACACACAAGAATGGTGGGGGCTGTGGTGATGCAGGGCTACGCGAGGGAACCCCAGTTGCCACAGCTGCTGTCACTGCTGCCAATGAGCTTGCAACCCTGCCCCTGTCTGAAGTAGCCATCATCCCCACCCCTGGCCACCCATGCCTTGTGCAGAGTGCACACATGGAATTCAGATGCTGTCTCTGCTATGCGGGCTGCAACTTCTTACACCAGCGTCTGGTTCTGTCTACTGTGAGCAGGCATCCAGTCAATATCTGAAAGATTTGGGCCATAGACAACAACCCTGGCCTCTGAGATTTTGAAGCAAGCTTCATAAGGCTGTTGGGCAAAATAACAAAGGGTTCTCAAATTGAAATAAACCAAACAGGAACAACCTTATTTTATCAGCCTGGCCTCCTGTATGGTGGATCTGTAGAACCTGACTGTAGTGTCCTTCACAGCATTGGCTACTACCTGGAGAGTCTTCTTTGCCTGGCTCCATTTATGAATCACCCATAAAGAATAGTTCTTCAAGGAGTGACCACTGACCAGGTTTACCCTTGGGTTGATGTTCTTAGGGCATCAGCCCTCCCTCTTTTGAAACAGTTTGGAATCACCACAGCTGCATTTTGGTAGTGCTTCCTCAGCCCATGCCCCTGGGCTCTTGTCGTGTGGCCATCTTCTAGACCTGTGACACCTGTTACTGTTCATTCTGCAAGGACTGACCTCTTTGAACCCTGGTTTTGTGTAGGGGCTAAATGAGATAGTATCGATGAAAACTCTTTATAAGTGGTGCGGTGTTATGCAAGTTTCAGAAAATGGTCTACTAGACTATTTCATTCCTTATCTTTGGGATGGACTCTGCCGTCTTGGATACAGACTCGGCTCCCTGTCTGGTTCACTGTGTATGTATGTGGGGATAAGTGCCTGGGAAGGGCAAGGATCCAATTAAAGTCTTTGGATATTTTCTGTAAAAGAAAAAAAGGAAGGGAGGAAGGAAGGGAGGGAGAGAGGGAGGGAGGGAGGGAGGGAGGGAGAAAAGGAGTTAATTCATTGAGAAATGTTTTCACTCTGATAATCTTAATTTCTTAATTCACAAAATGTCAGGTTGCAGAGTCTTGGGATCATTGTTTTACTATCTAATTACAGTCACCACTTAAGGCATAAAACATTGTTGTTCCATAAATGGCATCAAACCCAGAGGAAAGTATGTGAAGCTGCAAGTCTTCCTTGGCTCCTATTTTCTGCATTCTCCTCTCCGGATTTGAGAACACACACATGCTTACTCTTCTCTTTGCAGTATTTTCTAAAGCCTTGTCAATAGCAAATAAATCTCCAATAACACCAACACTAGAGATACAGTAATACATTATACTTTAAATTAGATTAGGAAAAAGAACACCCTTAACTGCCTATGGAAACTTGCCAGTTCCTGGCTACTAGTTTGATCCTTATAATATGTCAAATTCCCTCAAGGTTAAGATCTAGGTCTCATTTTTTAATTCTAAGCACTTTAATTCCAGAGAAACTTTACCCTTTTGTTCTAACATGTTTAACATATTCAAGATGCTGTCCTAAATGTTAAGCTCCTCCAGGCTGAGTCCACTTCAACAAGTAATGGCTTCCAATCTTCCTTCTAGGATCTATATGCCTAGTAAAGGTATTGGCTCAAGGCCCAATTTATATAGGTAACAGAAACACAGGAGTATAAAGGCAAGAACCACAAATTCTATGAATTAAAGAATTTGCTAGACCTCTTGGGAGAAACAGTAAAAAGAACTTTGACACTAATGAATTTCTTAAATGGCTCCTTCCTTCCCACCAAGAGATAACTTCCTTCAACCTCTGGGAGGCATGACTTAATGAGTTTACTTCAGGATACAAGAAGGACTAAAGAGTATGTAGGTTGTGCCCTGGATTACACCCTAATCATTAGTGAGAAAACTCACTTTTGATGTGACTGAAGGTGGATCCCTTAAATAATCCTCAGATACAGCTCTGAGGTAATTTTCTCAAGGTCTTAAAGCGAACTCTAAGCTCTAAAAAAGGAAGCTGCTCCTCGGGAACCTCACTGAAGAGCAATAAGCATGAGTGGGTACAGAACCTTCAGCTGCCTATGAGCAATGAAGGCAGTTGAGACAAACAGGATTAGCTCTTATCCTAGCACAATGACTGTGACAGCAGGTAATTGTTATGGTAGACGCTATGGTCTGACTCCCAACAAAAGGAGTATTCAGCAACAAGTATTCAGAGAAAGGAACACGGGTAAATTTTGATTAATCTAAACTTACCATGATGATTTTATGCCCCTTTTCAGTGGAGTGACATAGACATGTGATGCAACCCTATCCAATGATATGTGATGGGTGAAATTATTCAGCTATTGAGTCCCCTCCTCTCTCCCAAATTCCCACAGGAGATATTCCAAGTTAGTGTTGATGGTACTCTGCCTCTCACAGAAGACACCCAACTATATCCTGCCTGACTACTGTGTAACAAACTGCTCATGATTATGTGAATCAGTAATTTGAGCAGGGTTCTGCTGGGCAGTTTTGTTCTTTGTAACATCAGCTGGAATCACTCAGTGATATTCAGATAATGGTCAATGTGGTCTAAAAGGTCCAAAAAGTCTCCACTCACAGTCTGGTGCCTTAGCAGGGAAGGCCAAATGGTTGGGCTCAGCTGGAATCTAAGATGACCAGTCCTCTCTCCATCTGTCCTCTCGATGTGGTCCCTCCACACAGCCCTTTCAGTATGCTTACACATTGGGTCAGGAATATTAAAGGTAAGGAATTCTAAAAGACCTAGGAAGAATTTTCAAGGCAGATTAAGACAATGTGGGAGTCTCAGAACATCATTTTCATCATATTCTATTGGTCAAAACAAACACTGAGTAATTCCAGCCCAAACTCAAGGAGAGGGAATTAGATTCCACCACTTGATGTGAGAAACACAATGAATGTGCCCAGAGGAATTGATAGTGGCCCTTTTTGGAAAGTATCTACCTCAGGCCATCCTTGGGCCACTCAATTCACATCCTTTCCTCATGCAAAATACATTCACCACTTGCATTAGTTTTCTATTGCTACATAACAAATCACCACAAACTTAGCAGCTGAAAACACAATACCTATTACTACCTCACTGTTTCTCTGGGTAGGAGTCTAGACATAGTTTGGCTGGGTCTTCTGCCCAGGGCCTCAAATGACTACAGATAAGATGTTAGCTGGGTTGTGTTCTCATTTGGGAGATTGACGGTAAGAATCTGCTTCCAGGTTCATTAGGTAGATAGGAGAATTCATATAATTCTGGATGTATGACTGAGGAAATTGGCTCTCTGCTGGCTGTCAGAGGAGCCAGCCTCAGGTCCTAGAGATCACATGAAGTTTTTTGCTTTGTGGGCTTCCTCAACATGGCTTTCACTTCATCAAACCTGTGAGAAGACTCACTCCAATGTGCTCAGAGAAAGTCTTATATAACATAACCTAAGAAGGGAGTGATAGCTCGTCATCTTTGCCATATTCTGTTGATTAGAAGCAAATCACAGATCTCATTTTCATGCAATGGGAGGGGGAGCCCATAAAGACATAAATACCAGGAGGTGGGAATTATTGACCCTAGGGTTTGTTCACCACACCCCATTTTCAAAGTCCCCAAATTTGGTAGCTTAAACAAACAAATATTTTCACTTACATTTCTGTCAGTTGACTGGGCTCAGGTGGTAATTTGCACTTAAAATCCCTCTTCTGGTTGTAGTCAAATGGCATCTGGGGCTGTAATCATCTGAAGGCATGACTGGGCTATTAGTCCAAGATGGCTTATTCACTCACATGTTTCATGCCTGGGTTGATGTGACTGGCATGCTTGACCTTATTGGGCATTTATTTCTCTCAATGCAGCCTCTGTGTGTGACCAACTTGCGCTTCCTCACAGTGATGGAAGCTGCAAGGTTCATGCAGGTGTCATGCAGTGTGACTTCTGTCACATTCTATTAATCGAAAGCAAGTAATAAGGGCCAGCCCAGATTCAAGGGGTGGCAAACACACTAGAGGATGAATATTCAGATGCATGGCCGAGTAGGGGAGTCATTTGTAGAGACTATTAAAACATAAAACATGTTAACCTCAAAAGTCAGCATAATTATTTTATATGATTTTGTAGGAGACCATTCTGCGTGACATGGACCCAGCTCCCAATGGAAAGCAAGGTCCAATGCGCAGGACCCACGCCCATGGGTAGGTTCTCCTGTGGGGAATCAGGCCTGCACTGTACCTAGGCTGCTCTGAGACTTGCTTTTGCTAAAACTTCCTCACCCTGAATTGAGGCAGCAGTTGCTTACTGTAACTTCCTGAAATCCATGCTAAAACTCCCCAGTATGGAATGTAACCAGTTCAACTACTTTTCCCTTTTCATTTGCAAATATCCTTCTTCTGTGATGTGGTTAGTGGCATTGGCTCCTTTGTTTTCTGTAAAAGGTAACCACCTGAAGCAAACCTGTGCATAGTAAATGAGGACCATCATGTAATGTGCCCAGAAAAGAAATAAAGGCCCGTCATGGCAGAGGCCAAGGCTTTTTGCTCCCCTTGAGAGAAAAAGCCATGCTCGCCGTTTTCCTCCACAGGACTCATTAGTCTATGTGAATGTCTCTCCCCCATCCACAATGTGGTGGATCCCATGAGCTGGGGTCCACATCATGATTTCATATTAATAAGCTCCATATTCAGATTCCAGATGCAGTTTTGACTGAGCAATCAGTGCTATGTTGGTGCATTATTTACTCACTGATTACTTAATAAAGCCAGGCATCAAACATATGTAGTCATCCTGAAACTACATAACTATGGCAAATCATGGGTATGCATCATCACATTGTCTTTGATAACTAAAGACCAAAGAGTTCAGAGCCTACCACAAGAATCTGATGAAAGCTTCTGGAAAGAGTTCTCTTCCCCAAAAAGAAATAGGCAAAGAAAAACTCATTTTTCTGCTTTTGGGCTGTTATGTGAAGATACGATGCCTGAAGTTGCAGCAGCCATCTCATGACTATGAGAAAAAAGCCAAAAATCGTAGAGAAGTGACCGAGAACATTGCCATAATGAGCAGCTGTAGTCAGCACTCCTGAAACATCTTATCTCTTGGCTTCTTGTTATGTGAGACATTAAGTTTCCTATTGTTAACCCATTTTAACTGAATATTCTGCTACTTACAACTCCGTGTATTCTTATTAACATCTGCAGGCCACCAAGCAGTGGAGAGGATAGGAAGCTGATAGCCATAGAACTTTAATGGCCACTAAGAGCATGCAATCATTTGGCACTGTGACAGAAAAGGTGTAGCATATGGGGCTCACTGTTGGGAATCCACTCCTTTAACTATCCTTCTTGAGTCCAGGTGTCCTGAAAAAACAAGTTTGTTGTTTTGTTTTCTTAGATTTTTTTTTACCCATCTAACCCTTAAATATTTGCTCCCTTTCTAAGCCTGGATTTATGGTAGAGAACTAACATTATATTTATCCATATGTATTTTTAAAATCCTGGTGGTGCCTCCATCTGTACCACAGATTATTACTAAACCTAAAATTAGAGTCAGATGACCTTTTGTGGAAGAGTGTATTGATGTGGACCCAGGCCTGCAGGTCCGTGTGTGATGTGGCTGTGATGAACAAATTCACACGGACCACAGAAGTCCTGTGGAGAAAAAGGGAAGGCATGGCTGCTCTCCAGAGGGCCCGACCCCTGCCTGGACAGGCTTTTATTGCTTTTCTGGGTACATTACATTGAGGATGGTCCCCATTTACTTTGCACAGGTTTGCTTTAGGTGGTTACCTTTTACAGATAACAAAGGAGAGGGTGTTACTAATTACATCAGAGAAGAAGGATATTTGCAAATGCAAAGGGAAAAGTGGTTGGACTGGTTATACTCATCCTTGGGAGGTTTTGCATAGATTTTAGGAAGTTACTTTAAAAATATGCAGGAAACACTTGCTGTCTCAATTCAGGGTGAGGGAGTTTTAGCAAACGCAAGTCTCATAGTAGTCTAGGTACAATGCAGGCCTGATTCTCCATGGGAGAACCTATCCATGGGTGTGGGGCTCCTGTGTGCCGACTTCACTCCCCGTTGGTTTTCTGAAATCAGGGGCTGGGCTACATTCATTCCCCATGCCACATGGAACGATCCCCTACAGTGTATTACTCTAGGATTGCCTTACTAAAGTACCACACAATTGGTGGCTTAAAATAAATGAACACTCTCACAGGAGGCTAAAAATCTAAAATGAAGGTGTCAGCATGGCTATGCTCTATCTGAAAGCTCTAGGAGAGGATATTTGTTTGACTCTTCCTAGCTTCCAGTACTTGACAGAAATTCTTGGGGCTCCTTGACTTGGAGAAGCATCACTCCAATCTCTGCCTGTCATCACAAAGCATTCTCACTATGTGTATTTATGTCCACATTTCCTTCTTTGTATAAGAACACCAGTCACTTTAGATTTAGCATCTGCACTGTTCCAGTTTGACCTCATCTTAACTTCATTACATCTACAAAGACCCTATTTTCAAATAAGGTCAGATCCACTGAAGCCCAGAATTAAGGCTTGAACATATCATTTTGGCACCCAATTTAATGTATGATGAGGTGATTTAGAGAAAAATAAATAAAAAATGGTAAAACATCCATTCGAAGAAATGCTCAATTTAATACAAATTAAAACAAGATACCACTTACACCATAAAATTTTGAAGAATTCCAGATTGGCTATTCAGTTTGGAGAATGAGCTTGAGAATAGGCACTTTTTTGCAATGTAAGTGGAAATGTAAACTATTGTTGCCCTTGTTGAAGGTAGTTTAGCAGCATCTATTGAAACATATCCTCTGGTCCAGATTTGGGCATATTATAGGCATGCAATAATTGTTTGTTGACTTAATGCAGAATTACTTTAGGAAATGGAAAGAGTATGGACATTACTGTCAGAGTTCAGTTTTTATCCCTGGCTCTGCCATTATTTGCTGAGTAACTTTTAAGCAATTTACGTTACTTACTTTTGAGCCAACTTTTCTAGAAAATGTGTAACTGCACAGAAACTCAGTTTCTTTAATATGACCCTTTCTATTTTCTGCTTGTCCACTCCTTTCCTTAGTCATTAAGCCCTTAGGACATCAGATTCTGGTCAGCCATTAAACTGTGTTAAGAACAAAGCCTCAGGTCAATGGACCTCAAGAAAGAGTTTCAGTTGAGTTAAAGATAACATCTTGACTTCAGTTGTGTTTCAGCCCAGGCCCATGAAAGTGAATGACCATACAAACAACATCCTCATGAAATGAGAGAGAACAACATCATGGATGACATCAGGACCTTACACAATGATCAACTACTCCCTACCCTGGCCCCAACCAAACGACAGAGCCCATGACCCAATTCCTTCAGCCACCGTGATTAATGATTTTCCTCCTATGTATCCTATACCCTCAAAGCCATGGGGATCCAGGTTTTAGAGCACTGACTCACCTGTGCCTCCAGGCTTGGTACCATTTCCACAACCGCTTATTTCCTTGGCTGCACACTCCTGTTCATGTTTGATGTGCACAGAAACGCAGACCCTTTAGTCAGGTAACAATTTGAGATTCTTCCTTTGATAGTTGTGAGAAATAATAAAGTATCATAGCTGTCAAGTTATAAATTCTGGGTAAAAAGGATTTTATTCTCTCCCAAATGATTTCTCTGTCCACCTGTTGGGAACTGCCCTGCCTGGTATCAGAAGCTTTAAACCCCGCCTAGACTAAGGCTGAGGGAACGACCTTGGAACTGTAAGCCAGTAAGGAGACAAAAGCTTATCTCTCTGGCAGGAGTGCTGCTTCTGTTCCTTTTACTTCACCCTGCCTGGACCCCAGTGCTTGATCAGTTAGCCAATGACGGGTAAGATTCCTCAAGGGGGGAACAACCTAAGACAGGCGCAATCATGTGGGAGGCCCCCAAGGAAGGACTTTGGGGGCTACAGCAAAAGGGGGTGATGGACCCTCACCCCCCGGCTTTGACAAAGCCTGAGTGCTCATTCCATCTGGAGAAAATCTTATCTCTTGGTTGCCTTAGTTCCCCTTGTTCCATCTAAGCCTGAAACAATGACAGAGGGTGGTGCAGCCCTGTGCTGGAAAGGGTGGGTTCCCCGGGTGATCAGGCCTAAGAAAGAATATGTAAAGTCCTGTGAAACCTGCTTTGTTTAGAATGCTCTCAATTGAATGAGAAGGGTCCAAGGAGGAAGTAAGTGTGTTCCTCAAAGTTTTACAGCTCTTTGACCCTGACTCAAAGTAGGGTCTCAGAGTTCCTTGTTATTTGATCCTTACTTCCCTGCAATGAGTAATGAGCTGTACTTGAATTCTTATACAAATGAACCCAATAAAAAGCCTACTGGGACAGGAGAATGCTCACCCTCCCCCAGAGATGGTGACCAAAGCACCCTCCCCTGCAGAGGGCAGCCACGGCGCTTTCCACTTGGAGAGTGGCCCCTTCATTCCTACTTCTCCACAGAATATTGCCTGTTTCTGTGTGTGTTTATTTCTCGTTTGTCGATGAGCCATCTGCAGTGTTCAGCGGTCACTGCCAGTCGGTGATCGTGCATCATCCACCCAAGATAATTCCATTTCCTCAGAAAACTTTATCCAGCTTCCTTTTCCATTCTCCTTCCTCAGCATCAAATAATGTCTCTATCTACATCTAACCTCCCCAAATCTACCCTTAAGCTCTTTTCTTTTGTGCTGCCAACAGTTCACTAGTAACTTAGATAAATATTCACCACAGAAAGATTATAGAACTTCCCTTATTATATGTGTCATTCTAAGAAACACTTATAAGTGTAGGAAATTTTTATGAGTTTATTTGAGCAAAAACTGACGGCAGTTTCCATGAGGCAAAATCTCAAGTGCTGCCCTGGCTGGTATAGCTCAGTGGATTGAGCACCTGCCTGCAAACTGAAAAGTCACTGGTTTTATTCCCTGTTAGGGCACATTCCTGGGTTTTGGACCAGGTCCTGGGTGAGTATGTGCAAGAGGTAACCTATCAATGTATCTCTTGCCCGCTGTTGTTTCTCTCTCTTTCTCCTTCCCTTTCCCTCTCTCTAAAAATAAATAAATAAAATCTTTTCAGAAAGATCTTAACTGCTCTGGAGAATAATAATTTTGCAGTTTCTTTTATGCATTTGAGAGTAGGAAGGAAACAAGAAAAATTACATGAGAGTAGGGGAAAGCAAGGCAGGGATTGGGTTACAGGATAGTTAACAAGACTATGTGCTCTCTTGACAGTGGTTACAGTCTTATTTAGAAGATGTGTTAAACTATATGCACAAAAACAATGGACAAAGCTTGCTTAAGGCAAAGATAATACCTTTTATCAAGAAGCTGTATGCCTGGGGCATGACTACTCACCTTGAATTGCTCAGTTAGGAATCTATAATCAGATAACACTGCAAGTTTATTTTCCATAGACCCCTCCTTTTTGTCCATAATTTCCCCTTTTGGTCATGAATCAAACTTAAGGATGCATTGATTTATGACAACATTAGGAAGGCTCATTCCTAGGAAATCTCAGTATCAACATTGTGTTGTTTAAAGGTGGACAATTACAGGTGGTGGAATTCATTAACCATGGATGTGACTTGAGGCTGAATTTTTTCCAAAAGGGAAGGGTAGGTAAATAAAAGACAGTCAGGTATTATGGCCTTTATTGCAAAACAAACCCACACTCTGGATTGTTGGAACCCACCATACCTGGTTTCAGAAGCTATAACACCCGTGGCTAAGGCTGAGTAAAGAGAACTTGGGCCCATAAGCCACTAAGGAGACAAAGCTTATCTTCCTGGCAAGGGTGCTGACTCTGCCCCCTTTTACTTCACCCTGCTTGGCCCTGGGTGGATGACTGATTAGCCAGTGACAGGTGAGATTCCTCAAGGGAGGGACAACCTAAGACAGGCATGGTCATGTAGGGGCCCTCAGGGAAGGACTTGGAGGGCTATAGAAAAAGGGGTTGATGGACCCTCGCCCCTCGGCTTTGATATAGCCTGAGTCCTCATTCTGTCTGCAAGAAGCCTGCTAATCTCTTGGCTGCCTTACTTCCCCTGACTGACTTAAGCCTGAAACAATGCCAGAGGGAGGTACAGCCCTGGGTAGGAATAAGCAGTTCCCCAGGGTGATCAGGCCTAAGAAAGAATGCATAAAATCCTGTAAAACCTGCTTTGCTAAGAATGCCCTCAATTTTCAGATAAGGGTTCAAGCATAAAATGAGTTTGTTTCCCAAAGTTTTATGACCCTTTAGCTAACTGACCCTAGAATAAACCCTCATAGTTCTTCTAATGTTATCTATTGTTTGATCATTTCTGCCTGATAATGATGAATGAAGACCTTCCTTGATGTAAGGGTCCCAAAAAGCAATAAAAGCCTGTCCAGGCAAGGGTTGGGGTGCTCTTTCACTCAGAGAGTGGCCATGCTGTCCCTTTTGCTCCACAGGACTTCTGTAGTCTGTGTGAAGTTGTTTGTCACATCCACAACACCATGGACATGACTAGTTGGAGTCCACATCAGTGGATGATTTCTATCCCATGAACTAAGTATCATGATCTTACTTGTGTCATCTGTCTCATTTTTCTATATTCTGTATCTAGTATAACATTTATATAAGCCATAAAAAGAGAATATTAACAGTTATACATGGTCAATAATCATAAACATTTGGATCATACAGAAAAACCAAAAGACCATGTATGACCATTATTTTGATGAATATCACTAGTGGACAAGTAAAGACAATCAAACAAAATGGTTTCTGCATTCAACATCAACCTGTAGATACACAGACCTGTTAATGTCTTGGAATAGCTGTCTACTGCTAGTGTTGGCAGTTCCTCATCATCCAGGAGTTCTTGATATTTATAGACAGGGTCAGATGCCCACATACTCTTACCATATAATCTAGCAATCACACTATCTGGCATTTATCTAAATTAGTTGAAAACTTACGTCCACACAAATACCTGCACATAAATTTTTGTTGCAACTTTATTCATAATTGCCAAAACTTGGAAGCAACCCAGATGTCCTTCAATAGGTCAATGGACACAAACTGTGGTATACAGAGACAATGAAAGATTATTCAGTGCTAAAAAGAAAATGAGCTTTCAAGCAATAGAAGGCATGGAGGAACCTTATTAAAGCCATGGAGTAATGAATATTGCAAGTGAACAAAGCCAATATGAAATGGCTACATACCATAGGATTTCATACATACAGAAAGGCATTCTGGGAAAGGCAAAACAATGATGTTAGTAAAAATCAGTGGTTTCCAAGGGTTGAAAAAGGAAAGGGAATGAATAGGAAGAGCACACAGGATTTTTAAGGCAGTGAAAATACTCTGTATGATATTATAATGGTGGATACATATCATTATACTTTTATGCAAACCCATAAGTGTATAATACTACACATGAACCCTAACATAAACTACACACTTGGGGAGTTCCGGCCAAGATGGAGGCATAGGCAGTCG